>JAWLRI010000333.1:3354893-3366478 GCA_034781795.1 Crypturellus tataupa | reverse complement strand
AAAGGTCGCACCGCTCCTGTGCGCTCCCCGCTGCCGCGCGCAGGACCGGGTTGTGCTTGGATCCGAGCGCGACGAGGGGTGCCCCGGCTCCGGGGATGCCGCGGCTCGCGGGACCCCCCGCTCTGCCCCTGCGGCCGGCGGGTCCTTGCGAGCGGTCGGAGCGCGCGGGCTCTGCTCCGGCGCGCTGGGAGCTTCACAGTTAAAGCGCAGGCTCGTTTCTTGGCTTGCCGCGGCCTTTTGTGGTGCTGAGCGCGCGGTGCGATGCCTGCGCGCGCCGTGCAACGTGATAAGCCCCGGTGCTGGGACGGGGCAGGATCCAGGCAGGGTTTGCGGTTTAACCCTCGCTGCGCCGGACGCGGCTGCAGAGCCCCAGAAGGGGAACAGGTTTTTTTTTGCTTTGTCCCCGTCTCAAAACGCACGGTGCAACCGCTCGGCGCAAACTTCCTCATCTGCGGCTCCGCGGAGCCGCCGCTGGCGCCCTCCCCGTGCGCGCACGCACGTGCCCCGTGCGCCCGCGGTGCCCCCGCTCGCTGTGCCGCGTGCCGGGCCGGCGCGAGCACCCGTGTGCCCTGCGTTCTCCGGGTGTGCGGAAGCGGCAGCTCTTGCACCGGGTGCTGCCTCCGTCCTGGGGTGACACGTGGCAGCCACTTGGCTAAGGGTCGCGGCTGCTTTGATCCCCGGTTTGTCCCCTCGCTGGCAGGTGGCTGCAGCACGTGGGGCCCTGCGTGCCCATCACCGCGGTCCCTGGCCTCGCAGGGTGGCTCTGGGCATGGAAGGAGGAGCCCTTTGGGTGCGCCCTTGGGTGCTGCGTGCGAATAGAAAAGCCCCTAGGGAGAGAGGAGGATGCTCCGAGCAGGTTCATTCTCCGTGGGCTGCAGCACGTTCCCTTCCACCAGAGCTCGGGGCGAGGATGGCCCCAGCAGAGCGGTGCGGGGCATGGGAAGGACCGCGGCCGCCGGGAGCTGTTTTCTGGGGGGCCTCGTCAGCACCCGGGCTGCTCGGAGTGGGTGTCCCCACCTGCAGTGCTGCCACCTGCGAGTCCCTGGCCCGTGCCCCGCTCCACCGCCAACGGGGCCACTCGAGTCCACTCAGACCGGCAGCACCGGGCACGGGGCTCCTGGCTGTGCCAAAGGGTGCGGGGCTGCAGGGGGTGCCGAGGCCACCTCTGCTCCATCCTCCTCTTCTTCCTCTGCATTACCCCGGCCTTGCTGCCCCACGTTTTCCCGGTTGCAGCTCCCAGGCCCATCCCAAGGGACAGGGAAGGGATCCCCGCGCTCCCGGGGCCACTCGCTGGGCCGCGTGGCCACAGGCCGTGTCTTGTTCCTCAGACAGTCATCCCGGTGCCTTTTCCCCCTCGGAAAGAAAAACAGGCTGCAGCAAGTCAGTCATCCGCTGGCCCGGCCGGGTGCTGGTGACCGTATTGTTCCTGTGGAGCTTGGCTCGCGCGGAGGGTGTTCCCCATCCTGTGCGAACAGCGCTGCCCTTGCGCGGGTTTATCCGGGTTTAAAGCCTTCTCCTCTCCTCCTTGCCCTGCCCGCAGGTCTCCTCGAGCATGGGCGGAACTGGTCGGCCATTGCCAGGATGGTGGGCTCCAAGACCGTGTCGCAGTGCAAAAACTTCTACTTCAACTACAAGAAGAGACAGAACCTGGACGAGATCCTACAGCAGCACAAGCTAAAAATGGTGAGGATCCTATCTCGGCCCACAGCGGGCACCGCGGAGATTTCCCGGCAAACGCTCGCGTTGTTCCCGTGCCGAGAGGCAGAGCTTTCATCCCGGAGAACGTGCTGGGCTGCGGGCAGCGGGCACGGGCAGCTCGAGCCGGGCAGGAAGGGGCTGTTTGCGTGTTGGGTCCCAGGGAGGAGGAGGGACGATGCTGTGCGCAAGTTCCCCATCCGCTGGAGCACGACGGATGATGGGGAGATAAAAGGGAGCAGAGAGGAGCGCGGCGTGGTTGTGTCGTAGCCAGAACGTGAGCTCAGTCCCAGCTGTGTAAATCCCTTGAAGCCGGTGAAGTTGGGTCGCTTCACGTGGGGAAGGACAAACAGAATCAGGCCTGAGAATTCATCGTGTTTCTATTTAACCTGCGGGTATCAGAGCCCCGCAGCAGCGCTGATACCCAAACTGAAGGCGAGCGCTGCCCATTTATCCCCCAAAACGCAGGGTTTCTTGCAGGGCGTCAGGACAGGGAAAGCGCAGCGGGGCTTAGCGCGAAATGTTAATGCTGAGAAGATTGGGCGGCTAATCCCGACACGGCTGTCGCTCCCCTTTGTGCCCGCGAGCAGACGCGCTCGTCCCCGCGTGCCTCGGTTTCCCCGTCGGAACGGGCTGATACTGCTGCTTTTCTTGCTCTAAGGTGCAGGGTGTGGATAATGCGGGGCTTGTTCAGCCTCCTGGAGATAAGGCGGACTGCTACGGAGCAAATAAGGATTATAATTATTTCATTTGTAGAGTATCCTGGGGTTCCCAGTTTCTGGCTAATAGAATTCACATGGCTAAACCCCCAAGGGGTGCTTTGAAAATGCAAAGGACAATGTTCAATGCAGGAATCTCTCCAAGCAAGCTATTACAGCAAGAGTAAAAAGAAAGACAGGAAAACATTCAATGACTCACCCAGGAATTTAATATCCTAGTCAGTCTATAGGAATGAGAAAGAGAGAAGACATTGGCGATGCTTTTTTTTATTAATTCTCTATGCACAGAGACACTCCTGTGTTCCCATGTTTCACTGAATTGTTTTTAGAAACAAAGCAAACAAACTATACAAAGGAGCAAAAAAAAAAAAAAAAACAAACGTATATAAAGACTGGAATGAAATGTGCATAAAGCCCTGTGAATATAAAATGCTATAAAGATATCATTGTTCATTACCAGGGAGAATCTGAAATAAGATCATACGGCTTAGCTGGCAATGGGATTGGTGTGTATTAATTTACTCTGCTTCCTAATGTTTCAGAAATTATATCACAGAAGCGTTTTTCTGCAGAGCCACATTTTTCCCTGTATCCATCCCTCCAAGGCAGCCACTAGGCTTCTCCCGTCTAATTGCTCACTCTCACTTGCAGTTTATATCAGCATCATCATTTTAGTTTTTGAGCACGGGAGGCTCTGGGATTTGGTTTTGTAGGAGAACAATGAATGTTCAGCTGTTATTTATTGTGCTCCATTGTTTTGTGGCAACAGCAGATGCCAGAAAGCTGAATAAAATAAAAGAACAACTGAGATTAAATTGCCATAGACCTTCCTTCCTGACTCCTAAATAGATTCCCGAGCAAGCCAGGCCTCCTAATCTCTTCCTATACCCAGGCGTGAGCCTTGACCTCTGCAGAGTCAGCACGCGGCAAGCCAGTGTGTCAGCAGGTAGCTTTGCCATGAAATTCCCAATATATTCCCTGACCTCGCCACCGCCAGCTAGTGCTGATAGTGCACGAGGAAATAAATTGCCTCTGCTCTTCCTCCTCTTGCTTAAGGAGAGTCAACTTAATTTGCAGATCTCGTTAGCTTCCCAAACGTGGCTCGTTAGTGTTTTGTAGCCTCCTCCTGCAGACAGGTTGTGACAGGGTTTGAAGGGCTCCTCCCTAAGCCAGGTTTCTCCCTGCCCAGGCTGGGCTTTAGCGGCACGTGGATGACATGGAGATGCTGCACGGATCGATCCGTGTCCATAGCCGACCTAGGATGCGGAGCCTGGCGAGGTCCCTCGTGCCCTGGGATGTGGCAGAGCAGTGTGGAGCATCCGGCTTCCCCAGCCGGAGCCTGAGGAGCTCGGGGGGCAGCGGGACCTGCGCTGTCCCTGGGCATCCCATACACTGGCAGGAACAGCTTCCTTGTCCCGCTGGACCGGGATGCCAGCAGGGCACCGCGGAGCCCGTTGTTCCTGTGCGGGAGTCCGACCACCCCGAGGTTGCGTTTATCTGCGCTGCCGTGTGTTTTGGCTTGGCTCTGCTGTTGGGCGGCTCGGATGTGTCCCGGGCATCAGCGTCACTTAGCCTTGACCTTCTGCATGCCGCGCTCCGTAATCTCGGAGCGGGCAGCGTGATACACGGCGTCCTCCGGAGCGGCTCTTTCCGCAGCAGCTGCAGATTAGATGCCGTCTTCTGCCGGGCCCTGGTCGCTTTGGGCTAGTGGGCGCTTGGGCTTCCTTTCGCTCCCGAGCGGAGATGGGTGTTGGACGGAGCCGGTGGAGCGGTGCGCGGCGCAGGGGGCCTGCGGAGCCCCTGCCGAGCAGCCTGGCTCCGATTCCCTGCTTGTTGGGCAGTGCTGGATTCAGGATTCACCTTGCGGAGCGAATCCGGGGTCTCCTCTTCTGGAGATGAATGGATCTTCCTGCACTTGTGCAGCAGCCTCGGGCTAGAGGCCAAGGCCCTGCTTGTCCCGCTGGGCAGAGAGTCCCTGGGCCGCATCTCTCCAGGCGTTTTCCCGTGGCTTTTTAGAAACGAGACGGCCAGGGGGGTTCTGAACACCCAGGTTGGCTCTGCCCGCGCGTGGGAGGGCACAGCCGCTGCTCTGCCGTCCTGCGGTTCGAGGCTCTGGCAGGGTCTCCATGGGCATCGTGGTGTCACCGCGGCGTGGGAGGGCCCCGGGGCCGCTAGGAAGGGCTGAGGCAGATGCTGCGGGAGGGCAGGATAATGCCGGCTCTGTGTGGGCAGCGGGGCCTGAAGGCTGTTTTGGCTGCTCCTGCCGTGTCAGGTGGCGATCGCGAGGAGAGGCCGGATTTGTCTGGGCTGCTGCTTCGCCCGCCGGGGCGGGCGGCCAGGAAGATGTCACGTCCGTGGGCTGCTGGCGTGGCCTCCTCGCCACCTCCTCCTCCAGGAGAGACTGTGCGGGTGGGAGGGAGGCCAGGATCCAGCGCCAGGAGGGGAAGAGCGGAGGTAGGGCAGGAGCCGCCGCTCCGCGCCAGGCTCGGAGTCAGCGCGACGGAGCTGGCTCAGCACCAGCGGCTGCAGCAGCCCCGGCGCGCAGGATGGCCGCGCGGAGCAGCGGGTGCGGAGCGGCGCCGTGGGGAGTGCGGAGCACGGCGGGCTGAGCGTGGGCGCTGCCCCGGCACCCGCCGCCCCTAGGATGGGGTTCACCATCCCCACTGCACACAGAGGTCTCCTCCTCGGTGGGGCTCGGCGAGGCAGCCTGGCGCCACGTCCTGAAGCTTCGGATCTACTTGCAAATATACGTGATGGTAGGTAGAGAGCAGAGCCCTCCTGGGCTGCAGTCACATGGATCAATGAGGAAGGCCCTGTGGCAAATGTCCCGAAGCCTTCGCGCGGCCTCCTGGGTCCCTCTGGGGCTATGGAGAGCACATCCGTGCTGCTGCAGATGCCTTGTTCCCGGCATGGCCCAAAGAGCCTCTTCCAGGTCTTCCCCACGGAGCTTGCGGGCAGCCTCCTGCATGGCTGCTTCGCCCTGGAGAGATCCAGCTCGTGAACGCGTTGGTCTGCGTCGCTCCTCGCTCCTCCGCTCTTCTTGGCTCGCCGGCAGCCGCCCAAAAGCCGAGTACGGTGCTGAGGCCGCTTCCCAGCTAATTCCCTAGCGGAGAGCCCGCTCCTCGGCTCCACTGAGTCACGGCTCCGTGAGTAAGAGGCGGGCGGGCAGCGGAGCCTTTGCCATAGTAACGCGGCAGCTCCGGCTGCGGGAGCGCGACGCCGAGTCGCTGCTGCGGAGCGAAACCCGCGGCGCCCGAGTCGTTGCCTTGGCAAAGGTGCCAGCGCCGGCGGCTCCAGCTGCCGCGCGGGGAGCCCCGCGCTCCGCTCCCCATTGCATCAAGCAGCGATGCCTCTTGAGCGCTTTTTTTCCCCCCTTTCTCCTGCCCAGTTTGATAAAAATAGAGTTTGAGCAAGCAGTGTTTCCAAGCAAGAAAAAAAAAAAAAACAGTTTTATTTGTTTGTTTTATCTGGAAGTTTTTTAAAGGATTGAAAAGTTGCAGGGGAGGGTTGGGGGGAGGGAAGGAATCAGCTCTGCCCAACAGAGAGATCCAAAAGCAAAGTTAATGTTTCCGCCACGGCTTTATCTTTTCATCCATGTAAATAAACGTCCTGCCCACGTCATTCGCGTGGAGCTCGCAGAGCGCGCCGGAGATGATGGGCCTGTTCCTACTGGTAATATTTACTCAAGCAACAAGAGCAGGAAACAATAGCGAAGCTGAGACTTGACTTGGGGCCGGGGGTGTCCGGGAGGGAGCAGCGTGTGCGCCCGGGTCCCCTGGCCCCCGTCCTGGAGGGACGGGACGAGACGGGGCTGCCCCGGGGCTGCTCTGTTGGCTGCTCCGCTCGCCGCGTTGTCCCGCGGGTCAGTGCTCTCTACATGTCCCCTGCTGCTGTCACGTGCCGAGTGTCCCACTGGCAGCAGTACCGCAGGGCGCAGGGACTGGAGATGCTGCAACCCAACTGCAGCTCTCCGTCCGGATCCCGCTCCGGCCGGGCCGCCAAGGGGCTCCGCCAGCGTGGGGCTGGGTCCATGCTCCACGCGAGGGGCTGGGGGTCCTGGGGAGCTTTGGGACATGGGGGACACGCACACCTTTGCGTAGTGCGACTAAGGCAAACGGAACAGGGTCCCCTCTGACCTTCCTCTGCCTCTTCCCTAGGAGAAGGAAAGGAACGCCAAGAGGAAGAAGAAGAAAGGCACCGCGGTGCAAAATGAAGAAGCGGCCTTCCCTCCCGCGGCCGAGGACGAGGAGATGGAGGTGTCGGGGACGAGCGGCAATGAGGAGGAGATGGCTGAGGAGGCTGAAGGTGAGGAGGGCCGGGGGGACGGCACGTGGCCGCTGCCTGCCACGTCCTGTAAGTACCAGCGGCTGCTAGGGTGTCTGTCACCTCGAGGAGGCACCAAGGCGACGCTGTCCTGCGGCACGAGGCGCTCGTGACCTTTCGGATGCCTCTGGATTTCACGCTCGCAAGGACTGCCCTGGATCTCTGCCCTCCTCCGGTGTCTGTTTGGAGGGGTGTTTATTTTGGGAAGGTCGTGCAATGGCGGGAGCTCGCGGAGCAGTCGCCGCCGGGTGCCCGGGGTCCTCCCAGGGGTGCAGGTGGGGAGGATCTCAGTGGCTCTCAAGAAACTGGGTGACTTGGATGGCACTCCAGGGCCTTCTCCATGGTCTCCAGAGGGTGCACATGAAGGACTGCCCTGGAAGCAGCAGAGGGGACAGGCTTTGTCACCCAAATTCAGTCAACCGCAGGTCTGGCCAGTGCCACCACCATGGAAGAACTGCTGTCCATGCGTGTTGCTCCCCTCCAGCCGAGCCATGTTCTCCCGGAGGTGGGACAACACCTTCCCCAGGGACTTTCGCCCTGAGGAGGAGACAGCCATTCCCTTGGTGGAGGCCACCAGCACGCAGGGACACACTGGGACAAGAGAGCGGGCACCGCGGGGCCTTGAGGAGAGGCCGTGGGGGCGGCCGCTGCAGGAGAGGCGCAGAGCGCGGCGCGGAGCAATGCGGCGACACGGCGATGCCATGGGGTGCAGCAACGTGGCGATGCCACGGGATCCCCCCATGAGGAGTGACCCTCTGGGTTTGCAGGGCTCTGCCCTGTCCCGTCTGGGCATCGCCCACCCTCCTGCCCGAGCAAGCTGAGCTCGAGGAGGCCCTGCCGCCCGGGCCAGCAGCCGGCGCCGCCGTCTCCAGTGTGATTTGATGCACCTTGGCAGGTCTTTTTCCTCCTCATTTTCCTTTTAAGGGAGCACTTTCCTCTCTCCCAACCGTAGCAGAGAAAGGCAACAATTTGGCAGTGACAATTTTAGCTATTTATCGCTTAGAAAGCACGGCAGCGAGTTTGGGGAAAATGTGCATAATTTTCCAACAATAGCCCCATTTGACTTTTGTCAAAGTAATTTAGTAACTTAACCAGCACTGCTAGCACCATGCTGATTCCTGGCCTTGGCACCCAGGCTAATGGGACTCGAAATTGAAAATCTTTTCAAGTCATTGTTGGAAGTGACTCATTACGAGGCAGATTCCAGGTAAATCTTCGTGCGAGGTGATATGCGACTCAGAGACACAATGTAAAAGGTAGTTATTGCTCTTCAGGAGAGTGGTGGAAAGGAAACAATGTATTTTTAAGATTAAAACCTGATCGCTTGACACACGCTGCAGCTTTACGTTCCTAGAGCTCCGGTTCTCGCTTCGCGTTCACCCCGCTGGGCAGGGGGGACGATTCTAATCGGGATGTTGAGTGGGATGAACGTGGCAGCAGAGCGAGGGAAATGCCATGGACATGGACGTGTCGGAGCAGGGCTGCGCCTGGGGCAAGTGCGTGGCTCCGGGGCAGCATTTGGAGACGGGGTGGTAGGCAGGGCCCCAGGGAAGGTCTCGGCGTGGTTTTATTTCTCTGTCGGGAGCCTAAAGCCTGGGTCAGGCCGGGACAAGCTGCTCTTGCGCTCGCGTTAGGAGTAGCACCAGGTGTGCTGCTAAGAGAGACTTTGACCAAACCTACTCTAAATCTGTGTCCTGTCAGTCTTGCGCCCATCATTCTTGGGCGACCGCGTCTCACGGTTTGGTGCACGTGAGGAGGCTGCTCTGGCCCTTCTTCCACAAGAGTGAGAGACCTTTGTGCCCAGGTTGATGTGTTGAGATGGGACCTGAAAGCCAGTGACCCGCCTGGCCCTCGGTGTGTTTGTACCGGGAATTCTGGAGGAAACGGTTCTTTCTCCAGCCATAGGAAGTCCCTGGGCATTGCCTTCTCCTGCGGTGCCGCACGGGCCCCTGCCTCCTGCAGACACTTGTGTCCTCCGCTCGCTTCAAGTCACTGCTGGATTTCAGGCTGATCCTTCGCGCTTAATGATTAACCGTATCCCAAACCCCTGGCAGAGCTCTGCTTTCACTGCCCCTGACCGCCTTCCCTCTTGACACCGCTGGCCGCAGCGCCGGCAAACACGCGCGGAGCTTTGGGCCGTTGCCCCGGGGTGGCAGGGGCAGGGTGACGGCTCCTGCGGTAGCAGCGGCGCCCTGCGACACGGGCAGAAGCTCTGAGCTATGGGTGAGCGGAGCGAGGGCCGCGCGCAAGTGACGGAGCAGCCCACGCTTTGGATCCGAGTCCCGCTTCCCAATTGCCGGGGTTGCCAGGGAGCGCCGTTTTGGGCTTGGGTGGGGGTTAGCGACAGCCGGGGCAGTTGTTATGTTGGGCAAGCGGAGAAGCGCGGAGCATCCCTTGGCTTGGGAGGCTCTGGGTGCCGGGGATGCCGTCTCGGCTCTTCCGAGCCCCGGGGTTGTCTCCCCGTCGAAGGAATGAGGGCGTTCTCCTCCCGGGGGAGAGGGCGGAGGCAGCGGTATGGGAAGTGAGAATCACAGCCTTATCCTTATTTTTATTTCTCCGCTTTTCTCAGCTGCAGTAAATAACAGCTCCGACACCGAGAGCATTCCCTCGCCGAGGCCCGAAGCCAAAGAGGGAGGCGAAAACGGGGCCAAGGCACCAGCCGGGCCGGGAGGCGACTCGAGCGCAGAACCGGCAGTCAAGTTGGAAGAGGCTCCCACACCCCCCGATGCTCTCGCCGCTCCTGCCGCTCCTGCCACCAACCCCGCTCCTGCCTCCAGCCCCGCTCCGGAGACAGCTCCCGAGCCGGCCGGCAGCGAGGAGAAGGCCCAGGAGGACGTGGTGGTGGACGTGGTGAAAACCGAGGAGCCGGAGGAGAAGGAGGGCGAGGAGGCCTGCAAGAGCGAGGTGAAGAAGGAGGAGAATGAGGAGAGCCAGGACAAGGACAAGGGGAATGACAAGAAGGTGGAAAGCAGCGTCAGCGCTGGAGGAGCAGCAGGGACGGAGGGGACGCCCAAGGCTGAGAAGAAGGAGGGTCACAAAGGCAGTAAAGGCGCCGGCGTGAATCCCGACAGTGATTCCAGCGCGACCTGCAGCGCGGATGAGATGGACGACCAGGACGCTGTGGACAAGAGCAGGTAGGAAGGGTGGCAGCGCGAGGAGGGTCAGCGCGTGGCCTGTGAGCAGGACGCGGAGGCGTGTGTTGACCCACGCGCACGTTCCTGAGCCCTTTCTTGAAAATATCACCAATTAAGCATTGATGGAGATGGGAGCCCAGGCTGGCTCTGTTGCTTGTCCACCCCCTTAGATTTCCAAGCAGCAGGGACTAAAATACTGCCCGGGGCTGGATGGTGCTGAAAAGAGGCCATGTCCACGGGTGAGGACAGGGACCTGGACACTCCTGCGGGTGCTGGCGCCCTCCCAAGCGGAGGGCCGTGTCCCGTCGCGTCTCCACGTGGCCTCAGCCCTTTGGCCCAGGGCCGGGCAGCGGCACGCGGTGCCGTGTGTGCGGCTGTGGGTGCAGAGCCACCGGCTTCGCGGGCTGCCCGGCAGGCACAGCATGGGCAACGTGTCCGTGGGACCAGCTGGGCTGTTCTGAGACAGAGGCTGGGGTCAGTTATCCGGCTGGCCGTATGGGAGAAGGGTCTCCCCGTGGTAGGCGCCGCCTGTGCCACTGCCTTCCCGAGCCCCCGGACAGCCCCGATACTGGTGACAGAGGCGGCCCCGACCCTTCATGGCAGCTCTGACCAGGGAGCAGAAACACTGGTGTTTTCGGAGGAGAAACGCCCTGTTCCCTCCCATCTCTTCCCACCACGGCCACACAGCCCTCCCTGCCCAAGAGCCTTGCGAATGGGACAGGGTTTCCTGTTTTTTTTTTTTTTTTTTTTTTTAAGAATATATATAAATACACATCTTTGTAGTGCCGTTCTCTCTAACGGCTCCTGCTTCCACTCATGCTGGCTCATGGGCCACGCTGCAAGCTCATGGGATCCAAGCTGTCACCATGTGTAGGAATGACATCCATTCCAGCTCGGAGTGTGGCTGGGGATGGTGCAGATGCCCTTCTCCCCAGCATCCCATCCTTCCCGCGGGGAATAAAACCACCCTGCGGGAGAAAGGCAGGACCAAACTCCTCAAGACTGGTAGGAACCAACTGGAAGCAAGGCTGCAGCAGGACCTCGGTGCCTGCAGGCTCCGAGCGGCTTCCCTGCACCGCTTTGCTTCTCGTCATAGTGATCTAAATGAAACCAGAGGTGCACGTGCCGCTGTCCATGCTCAGGCCAGGCTCGGTTCACGCTCCACATTTGCTGGGATAGATTGGCCTCTCCCCGTGCGGGCAGCTCGGTGCTGCAGGGGCGCGTGGGTGCACATGCAGCCTGCTCCGTCCCCCTGCCCGGGGGTGATGCTCGCCCACGACGTGGGCGCTCTCACTGCGCTTGCAAAAGCCTGGAGCTGCCTGCAGCATCCTGCTTCCCCTCGGAGCGTGCGGGGAGGCGGGAGGCGCAGCTCCGCGGCCGCCGTTCCTGCATCTGCCTGCAACTTGCGGCCAGGAGCCGCAGCCTCGGCGGAGCGGAGAGGCGGCCGCTTGTCTTTGGTTACACGCAGAGCCTGTGCTTGAGGAGGGCGGCTGTCACTGCCAGCACCGCGGTTCAGCGGGAGGTCACGGCAGATGGGAGCGAGCGTGTGCGGCCGCGCGCAGCTCCCGGCGCGGGTTCGCCGTGCGCAGGGGCACCGATGTGTCGCCGTGCGCGGCGCGAGGGGCTGGCGCTGCGGTTCGGACGCCCGCCCGGCGCAGGGGAGCCTCCCCGGCCTCGTGGCGCTGGGGAGGAGTGGAAGGGAACTGTGGAAGCC
>JAWLRI010000333.1:3318952-3354793 GCA_034781795.1 Crypturellus tataupa | reverse complement strand
CTGGATGGCCTCCGATGAGTCATGGACGAGCGTGCCGGGTCGCCTGGCAGCTAACGCAGTCGCACGTCTCGCGGTGGAGGTTGAAGAGCTTTGGAGCGCGCGGCGTTCTGGTCGTCTCCAGAGCTTCGCGCCTTTTGTGCATGTGTTGACCACGTGTATAGGGCCCTGCTGCTCAAATCCTTTTCCTTCCCCATCCATCTATAGCCCAGCTATAGAGACACCAGCTGTTGGTTCAGGAGATCCAGGTTAGAAGCAGGAGCAGTAGTTGCCGACGGTCCTTCATCCCGTGTCCCCGTGCAGGAGAGGCCGGGACCTTTTGGAGCAGAGCATCTAGCAAACAGCGCTGCGTCCAGCACGAGGTTTGGGAAGAAGGGGCAGGATAAATTACGTGACTTATGCAGCGTCTTATTGAGGAGTTTAAGGTTGATTCTGGCTTTCTAAATCTCAGGGTGGCGGAGTGCTTTAGCAACCTGTGTTGAGCCGGCCTGCCAGCCACACTTCAACGCGCTGCCGGGCAGGCTCCTTCCTCGCCCTTGCTCCCAGAGAGAACAAGTCAGATCTTAAGCGCTGGGTGCTGCAAATCCCTCTCTGGAATCAGTGCAAGCGCAGGGGGCCGGGCTCCGGGTGGGCTGAGCCGCTCCAGCTGGAGCAGCTCCCGGGCTGCGCGCGGAGGGAGCTCTGGCCTCTGCGGACGTGTCCGGGGGAGCCTCTGCCGAGCGCGCCCGGGGCCACGGAGCCAGGCTCGGAGCTGGCCGTGCCGCGAGCTCTTCCCGGCAGCTGCGGCACTGGCAGCCGGAGGTCAGGACTGCCCGCACAGAACTGGGGAATATCGGCTTTTATGGAGCGAAATGGGAGAGCAGAGTGGCTAGGGACTGGGGGGATGTGGGGTGGCTCTAAAAGCCCCAGGTGTCGGGGTTTGGAGGCAGAGCGCTCTGCAAACGCCGCGGGGACGTGGAGCTGGAGCCCCCTCGCAGCACACCCGACTCCACGGCTCGAAGCTCCGCAGGCCTCGGGCCGCCCATCTCATCGCTGTTTGGGTGCTGTGCCCTGTGCTGTCACCGAGGGCACAGGGCTGAGGACGTTTAGCCGCCCCGAATGGGCCGCCCTGGCACACAGGGCACCCCAGCCGGAGCAGGGGTCCCCATCCCGCTCCCGTGTGGCTCCGTGTGCGCCGGGGCCGCGGCAGGCCCAGCGCCATGATGTATTTATTCCCCTCACATGGCCCAGCCACGCTTGTTTATTCATCCAAGGGTGAGCACGGAGTGACCTTGAAATTTATAGGCTGAAGAGAGCAGTGAAATAACAGCTAAAATAAACAAATCGAGCTGTAAACCTTAAAAAACCATGAGGCTGGCTTCAACAGACGGCAGCGGGGAGAGACATAGCGGGGAATCTCCTGCAGGGACACGGCCCTTGGGGTCTCACTGCAGCCCTAGGAGCCAGAAACACCTCGGGTTTGACCTAAGGTCCTTGTCACCGTCCCTGTCCCCTTCCTATGGGGAACCAGCAGTGCCCGTGTGCCCTGCCGGTGCCGGATGGGTTGGGAAGGGAAAAGTCCCCTGACTTCAGGAGCACCTTGGAGCAGTATGTCCCCCCCATGGAGTGCAGTCCCAGGGGCAGGGATCCCTGCGGATGCCCTGGATCCCCCTTTCCCGCGTCGAGGGATCCCCGCGGGATGAGCTGCTCCTTGCTCGCCCCGCACTCGGCACGGCCGCGTTCTCAGGCTCTGCCGGGGGGAGAGGGCAGAGGGCCGAGCCCAGCCCGCCTGAACAGCAAATCCCATCGAAATCCAACCTCTCGGCTTTCATAAGATCCCAGCGCCCCAGCCGTGCGCACGTGGTCATTTTCCCAGGCTCCGGCACGGTGACAGAAGCCAGGGCGCGAGGCTGGGTTTGCAGAGCCGCGGGAGCACCGGGCGGCAGCCCCGCAGGGTGGCACGGTGCCCAGATGAAATCTGAACCCAGCACCCTGCGCTGGAGCTTCCCCTGCCCCTTCCAGCCTTCAGTTCTCCCTCAGGCTTGTTGTGGACCACGGCGGCAGCTTGGCTGGAAGGGCTTTGCACGGGGATAAGGAGGAGAGCGCGGAGTCCCCTCGGGGTTGTCTTCTCTGCAAGCAGGAACCGCATCCCAGGGCGCTCTCCGTCTCCCCTTGGCCTCCCTACTCCCTGCTGAAGGCGCCCTGGTCTTGCAAAGCTCTGCAGCTCCTCCACCCCTGTCGGTGCCCGTTGTGCAGGAGGGAGCGATGCTCCAACAGGGCAGCAAGGAGCGATTCCCTGATGTGCTGGTATCCAGTACTCCGGGTCTCTCACTGCCAAAGTCCCAGCGCAGGACACCTTCCGTGGGGCTGTCCCACTGCAGGACACCTTCCGTGGGGCTGTCCGCTTGCTGCTGAGCGGCCTCCTCTCACACAGGCAGCCTCGTGGGGACTCTGCAGGCTGGTTGCCCTCTCAGCAGGCCTGTCCGGGGTTGAGATAGCAGCTGGCAGAGCTGGAAACCCAAGTGCCTGCAATCTCGGGGCGCTCGATCTGAGCAGTGCTCCACGCTGCTCCTCACTGGTGAACAGGAGGTGATTGAGACCCAGCAGCAGAAAGCAGAACTGTGCGGGGCGATCGGATGGAGCTCATCCTTGACGCTACCCGGGTCGACTCTTGTTTTGTGTCCAGGCTGCTGTCCCCCCGGCCCAGCCTGCTCAACGCGGCCAGTGACGCCAGGCTCAACTCCTCGCCGCAGAAACCCCTGGACCTGAAGCAGCTCAAGCAGCGCGCGGCCGCCATCCCTCCCATCGTAAGTACCCGCTCGCGGTGCCCCGCGCACACGTCTGCACGGGGCTGGCTGTCCCCGAGTGGTACACGTGGGCGTTCGGGGCTCTGTTCACCCCGGGGGTCCCCCTGCCACACGTGTGCGTGACGCTTTCCTGCCCGGGTTGCGGGAGAGCTGGTAGGGGCCCAAGAACAGGCAAGGTGCTCTCTGCACACAGCGTGTTCCCAGCTGCTGGAAAGACTCTGTCAGCATCGGCTGGGTGTCTCTTGGGCTCTTTTATCGAAAGAAGTGAGAGTTCTGGACAGAAACACCCTGTCATTGCCACACGGCTGTTACCTCCCATCGTTTTAAAGGGAGAGCGGGCACCTTCCCAGCCCGGTGCTTCTCTTGCTCCCGTTGCTCAAAGGAGCTGCACTGTGGTCTTGGCTCTGCCCCAGGGCAGAGGAGCTCTTTGTGCCCAGCACAGAGTGGCTTGGTCCAGCTTTAACACTGCTAGACCACAACACAAATAATAAACAATCCACCGAGGCCCTGGGCGTCACGGTGGGTTCACTGAGAATAGTAACACGTAGGAGGCATTTATGCCCTTCCTCTTTGCAAAACTCGGCATTCCCCCTTTCCGGCTATGAAGTAGTACTGAAAGACTGTGTATTTTCCCAGGCTGATCGTTTCTCCTGGTGCTGGAGCTTGGGAGGTGACAGAAAGTACCCCACTGCTTTCAGGGTCAAGTTCAACACGAGAGGAGGAGCATTAGCAGGGTGGGGAGGGAAGAAGCCCCTAATTTCATGGGCTGTGTTTGGAGTTTCCAGGCAGGATCTGTTCCCGATGTGCTCTCAGTTTTCCATGTCACAGCTTAAGATCTGTCTGCTGTAATGTCATTTCTTGCAAAATCTGTAAACACTTAACCAGAGGTCCGAGGTTTTAAACAAGGCAAATCTGAGGCTCTCAGGGTGTCACTAGAACAGATCCGATGCTCTTGTGGGGGCAGGAAATACATGTGTTTTTGTTTTAGCCTCCTGCGGTTGGGGAGTTTGGAGCACTGGTTGGGATGGCAAGGCTGGCGGCGATAGAGTGGGGCAGATAAGTCTCAGAACAACAACTTTCCGTCTCCTTGAAGCCTGCTGTGGTTATTAACAGTGCAGAATCACAGAAACGAATTGCAGCATCACTCAGTACACGCCGAGCATCACCAATTCTCCCTCTCGTCCCGCAGATTTCCGAAGGCTTCTCGGAGGGGATACTGCAGAGCACCAGCGTGAAGCCTCAGGTGCCTCCCCACGCCCTGGCCCTCTACCAGCAGCAGATCACTAAAGCGCACGAGTCTGCCCGCGACGACGTGCCCCCGGGGAAGCTCCCGCAGGCCCCGCCGCAGCCCGACAAGGAGCCGCAGGCGCCCGCCAGCAGCCCCCGCGGCAAGAGCAGGAGCCCAGCCGGCGGCGACAAGGAAGGTAGGGGCTCCCCGTCCCGCTGTGTTTACCCACACACGATGCACGGGGCGCGCGGCTGGTTGCCACCACAACCTGCCTTCTCGCGGGCGGACGTTTGCTTCCGCCCTTGAAAGCTCTTTAATAGCATCCCGAAGCAGGGCCGGGGAGGCACGGCTGATTTCCCGTGTTCGTGAGACAGTACATCATGTCTCGCTGAGCCCGCAGCAAACACCGGGCCAGTGTCGAATGCTGAGGAGGTGAAGATTGCCTTTATTAGCGTCTCTGCCATTCACTCGAGAGCAAAGGGACCTGGAGGGATGCCAGGGCTCTGGGTACAATGGCTCTTTTCTACCTTGCTGGCTTTTTATAAAGAATGCTTTTAATGCGCAGCAGGGACCATTATTTCATTTAAATCAATGCTAATACTGTGACTCGGAGTCCAAAGGTTCCTGTAAAGATTCCCAGTGCTTTCTCCCCAGAATAGCTCTGATGTGGTTTGGCTGCCTAATGAGCAATTCAGAGTTTCCCACCATAGAGCATCTGAAGTGTTATTAGCTTGAGCACCTGGGGATCAAGGTTAAGGAGAATGGGGAAGTCATGACGAGGCCGTCCTCTAAATGTGTTTTTCCTCGGAGTGTCAGTTTGTTCCAGTACAAAATCTGTGTCCCTGCCCCTCGCGACCAGTCTGCACTTCAGAGGGCCCTTGAGCAGGTTGGGGGCCTGGTGGCTTCTAGAGCTTGTGAGATGTCAAGTGTGAAGATGCAGCACTGTCACCAGGGGCACAGCCAAGGAGCGAGAATTCAGGCTTTGTGAATGTGACATCTCCGGTACTGGATTCTGCACCGGGTAGGAGCTGTTTGAATGCAGCTGGAAAACCTGGAAAAGATTATTCAGAGCTGGAGGGTGAAGGAGAATGTACCTGGGTTGGGGTCAGCGCTGGAAAATGGATGCACTAGTTCGTGGAGATCCTGGATGAAGCACGATCTGCTCTGCTGTGGCCAGGCCGTGTTCTTCAAGCAGCGACGTCCTTTGGGTACCTGCTTACCTGCAGCGGAAAGGAGCCTGTCACAGGTCACCGAGTTGCCACCCATACAGTAAAACCTCCAGCTGGTCTTTTCCTGCCGGGCTCGTATTTGTGACCCAGGCAGAGCAGGTTCCTCCAGCGCGCGTCCTGCCGCGGCAGGTGCCCCGGTCTGAGCCCTTCCCTCGCAGACCTGCCCGTCCCGCGCGGCTCGGCTGCGCGGGCACAACCAGAGCCTGAACCTGGAGCTCCTGCCTCACCGCTGGCATCTGGCCACGGGAAAGGAGGGCAGCTTGGAATCGGGCAGCCTTGTTTGCATTCAGCGTGGTGCAGTGTTTCACAGCTTGGAGCGGAACCTCTCCACTACCGTCACCTGTTGGCATCACCGTTAAATGCGAGTTGAACACCCAAGTGGATTTTGTACAGCTTCATTCTCCCCAAAGCACCAGTAATATCAAGCACTTCATTCTCCAGGCTGCTCTCACACTTCCATCATTTTTTGAGTCTTCCATGTACTGAAACTAATTTTGTTTCCCACCTGCGAGTTGCGCACACGTGTGGTGCCACATGGTTGTGGTGGCAGTGGGGTTGTGTAGGTTGGCATGGGGTATTAGTAGGGATGCCAAGACCTCTGTGGACCCCGTCTGTGTGATCTCCGCATCCCATGCTCCTGAATTCAACGTGGGTTTTGACTCGCTCAGCAGCGCAGGGCAGTCCCTGGCCTCTTCAAAGGGGATCACAGCTCAGGATCGGGATAACCGTGCAGTCCAGCTGGTTAATGCATCCAACGGGGCAGCCGGAGCTGCCCGCAGAGCCCTGACCGGAGCAGCCCTTCTGTCCCGGAGACGCCCCAGGACGGCCTCCTCCTAGCAAGGCTTCTCCAGGCAGGTATCCTTCCCCGTCCCCGCGTCGGCGAGGCCCTGCCCGCCACGAGAGCGTGAACTCCTGCAACCGCTCCGGAGATCAACATCCTTCGCAGCGCCCTGGATCTGCTTCAAAGCAAAGTCTTGCACACATCCTGGCCGAGGCGTTGGCTGCCTCGCGGGCCCCTGGCTGGATCCGTATCGGCTTGGAGGGCGGCCAGGGAGCTCTACCTTCCCGGAGGCCGCGCTGCCCTCCCCGCCGTGCCCGGCGCGCACGCTGCTCGCGGCCCTGTGCCCATCTCGCCCGCGGGCACACGGATCCCTTTTCCCCCTCGCTGAACGGCCGCCGGGCGTTTCTTGGGTTATCGCTCGGCGCTTTGCAAGCCAGCGGGCTGTTTTGTGCTGATTTAGTTGTGTTTCATTTGGCCCCGGTAGGAGATGGGAAGCCAAGAGCATTAATTTGGATGACGGATCGTATAAACTCTGACTCCTTCGCTCCGATTCCAGGGGCTTGATAAACGGTAATAGGAACTCTCTCTTCCCCGTGTAAGTGCTATTTTATCAAAAGCTGGATGAGTTATAGGCACCCTCTAATGCGGGGGCAATTAGGATCTGGCCACATTTCATAGGCTCCAGAGGAGCACAGGGGAGGGAACAGCTCCCGTGGGGAGGGGAGGAGGACGCGGCTTTCCAAGAGCCATCCAGGGTGCACAAAAGCTTGGCTCGCGCTGCCTTGGCTTCCAGGAGCATCCTCAGGCTGCCATCCCAGCCTTCCCATGCGCTGCGGGGCTGGGAAACCAGCAGTTTGGGGGAAAATCAGGGAGAGCTTCCAACACGGCATCCTGGGCCCGTCTCCGTTGGCCTCGGAGGATGTGCTTGGGTGCCTCTCATCCTGGGGGGACAAAGGGATCCTTGCTGGGATTCGGCATGGGAAGAGAGCACTCCGACCCCGGCGGGCTGCAGCTGAGTGCGCCAGGCACCGCTGCACCCTCGTAATGGATTTCTTGTCTCACTGAAGAGGACAAGAATAATCTCCCAGCTTCTGAGTACACTGAGCATTAATAACGATAATGCAGTAAAGCCTCATTAAATTGGGCCTCTGATAATCTACTTGCCCTATTATTAAGCTTAGCAGGATTCAGGCATCTATTTTTATCAAAAATTGATGGTTAAAGGCTGGGTTCATTTGTGATTGCTATTGTTTACAGCCTGGCTTCTAATTTCTGGTCACTCCAGACGCTGCACAGGTAGGTCTGGGGGAAAAGGGCAGTGCAAAATTAAGTGTTTATCGATTAAAAGCAAATCCTCCCAAACCTGCCTGTAATCCATTCAGGAGAAGGTGCTCATCCATCTGCTCAGCAGAGCATTTGTTTGCGAGGCTGCTCCCGTGGCAGCTCAAGTGCCTCCTCCCCATGGAGCACCAGGCAGAGCACGACAAAGATTTGGTGCTTGGGATGAGGAAGCTGCTCTTTTAATTCCCCAAACTGGATTTCCCATGCAATATATGCACTTTTTGGCACTGAATCATCTTTTTTTTATAGTCAGGGTGAACCCAGTGTAGCATCAGTATAACGTGAGCCAGGTAATTTCAGGAAGCTGCCTCGGGCCCAGGTGCTTTGCACTGGAACAGAAACCAACCCCGCTCCCCACAGAGGCACCCGCCTTTGCCCGCGAGCTCCTCTTGATCTTCATTTGCCTTTGATTGTGCCATAAAACACAGTTGTCCCAGGTGCTCCGCGAACATCTGGTCACTCCGAGCAGAGAGCGCTGCTCCCTGGTTGTCCAACAAGCTGACGCCTTTATTTCTGGTCTCCTCCAGCAGCCTGCGGATTGTTTATAATCAGCAGCCGTCCTTTAAGAAGGGTCCAGCTTTTGTGTTGCAACGTGGTTGGGAAATGAGCCGGTCACCTCCGTGTCCCTGCGCCCCGGTGTTCCTTGCAGCAGGAAGGGACTTTGGTGCTTTGGAGGCTGCCTGGTGTCCCCGTGTGTGACAGGCGGGTGCTGGAGCGATGCTGGGGCGCTGGCAGCGCGCAGGTTCGCGGCGCTGTGCCCGGCTCTGCACGCCGAGACAACACGTCCACGGGGCACCTCGGGCCAACCAGCAACCCGTTCCCTTTCTGTTTCCCTTGCAGAAAAGTCCGCTCTTTTCTCGTCCATCGCAGAGGCCCAGAAGCTCGGTGCGGAGCAGACGGCTGCCTCGTGCTGGCCTCCTGTGCTGTCCTACCCTCGGGATGTGATAAAAACCTCTCCCCAGGCGGAGCCCCACTTGTTCCAGTACAACCCTCCAGGCAAGTGGATGCCGTCCCTGCGCGCACGGGTCTGTCATGGTCCGGGGCTGGGGACAGGTGCTGCGATTGCAGCATCACAGATCGCCCGCTTAAATCCACGCAGCCCTTCTCTTCCTGAGTGGGAGAAGAGGCTTCAACACAACCCGCTGACGCCTCTGGTTTTTCCCCATGTGGATCAGCTAGAAGTGCAGAGGTCCAAGAAGGACCAGCTAAGCTGGTTTGGGAACGTGCTTTGGGACAGAGGGGACACACGGGTGGCCCCATTGCCACCCTATTCCACAACTGCCCAGGTTTGCTTGCAGCCTCCTGTCCCTCCCCAGTTGCAGGACTCAGAGGTTGGACTCAGAACAGCCTCTAGCTGTGGAAGGGAAGGGGCAGGAATTGAAGCTATTCCACTCTGCAAAGCCATGATGCAGCTCTGGTCCCAGACCAGAGTCATAGCCAACCAGTTTCCCGTATTCCTCCCCTGCTCGCTCAAACACTTGCACTATTTTGTTTGTATTTTACACGCTGCTGCTTTGTCTTTCCTTGGTCTTGCTAACTCTGTGTTTCCCCCCTCAGGACACCCCATCCCGCTCAACTTGCATGACAGTTCTCGGTCCGGGCTGCAAAGGCTGACGAGCATCTCGAACCCTCCTCCCCTCATCTCCTCCACCAAGCACCCGTCTGTGCTGGAGAGACCCGTCGGGTCCATTTCGCAGGTAAGGGAGCAGGGCTGAGCACAGAGAGCCCTCACAAGGGGCTGGGAGCACGTCCTGACCTCTCCTCTTGTGTCCCAGGGCATGCCCATTCAGCTCCACACCCCGTACAGCTCCGAGCACGCCAAGGTTCCCGTTGGCTCCATCTCCATGGGCCTGCCGCTCGCCATGGACCCCAAGAAACTGGGTAAGAGACTGGGAGGCTTCAGGAGCCCAGGGGAGGGCACTGGTGGGCTTCTCTTCAGACCTGTCCGTCTGGGATGGTTTCAGATCAACCCTGGTGCGGCAGGAGCTGTGCGGGACTGTGCTGGTCCCGGGAGCTGGAGGTATCGCAGCGAGACGGGGCTGCTGCTCCAATGCGGCCTGTGCAAGGGCCTGGTGGCCTGTGTGCCATGGCCCAATGTGTCCCCTCGGGAAAGGAGAAACACCACGAAAGCCAAGGAAGCGCAGAAGGAACCAGACCTGATAAGAGAATGAGAAGATTAGTTTATTGAGAGAGGAGAGATGGAGGGAGCTAAATTCGTGCAGCGCAGGGAAGCGGCTGCTCTGTCAGGCTGCTCTGTCTGTGATTGAAGGAAGGAAATAAGGTGCCATTCTCCCAGGCTGGTAGGATAAAGAGTAAACGGCCTGAGCTGAACAAAGAAAGTGTTTAGTCTGCACATTTGGGAGTGTTTCCTAACAGCACGGGGCATTGGGCAATTGAGGCTGCAGGGAGGAAACCCTGTCCTCGTGGTGGAGCCGTGTGAGGAGGCAGCAGTGCAGCCCCCGCTTCCCTGCCCCGTAGCTGATAACACTGGGGTCCTTGGCCCTTTCCAGCACCAGTTCTGCCCTCCAGTGCCCAAGGGGGTATCAGAAACACCCGCTGAGGAGGTGCAAACCGTGCAAGCCCCGAGCTGCAGCTGCAAAAAGCAAGGGGAGCCGCGAAGCTGCCGGGCCGTGCCCTAACCGATACGTGGTTAATGTTTTCCAGTGCCTTTTCCTGGAGTAAAGCAGGAACAACTTTCTCCTAGAAGCCAGGCCAACCAGCCGGAAAGTCTGGTTATGCAGCCGGCCCAGGAGGGCTCCATCCTGCGGGGTGAGTGCGGGGCGGGCGCAGGACACAGGACACGGCGGCAGGGACAACGTGTGGGCGCTGCCAAGCGCCGCCGCCGGCTCTGCCCGCCTGCTAAGGCCTAATTTGATTCCTGGGTTTCTGCCCAGCTGAAGGTGCCTCTTTCCCTCTGCTCTCCTGATGGCCGGATTCCCAGAGGGGGTGGCTGGATAGGTCTGTAAAACATCTCCGATGGATGCCAAGACGTTTCCAGCCATCTCCCAGAATCCAGGCCTCGGGTGTCGATGCTGGCGGGAATTCTCTGTTTTTCCGTTTAAGGGGCACCTCGCAATCGTTGCTCAAGACAGCAAAGCGAGACCTGGTTAAATGCCGTTAATTGCTTCTCAGGCTCCTCGCTATTAGTGCTGCAGCTGGGCTGGGACCACATTTCATTTAAATCGAGCCCTCCCATTTTGCTCTCCCTGTAGCTCAGAGGAAGAAAACAAGTGCACGAGTGTTGCTTTTAAGTGCAAATTCTGGTTTGTGAAAACCCCCGACGAACGCAGGGAGTACAGCGGATTGGCACCGGCCCAGGGCAAATAACACACGAGTGAACTCGAACCACCCCGCGCTGCATCTCTTTGGAGATCTGCTCTGATCGTATCAGAGAGGCTGTCACAGGCCGTCCTTTCTGCTGGGCTTGTAAAGCTGCCCGGCCCGTTCCTGAAGGCAGCGGGGAGAGGGTGGCCTCGGAATAACCCACAATGTTATTTCCGCCTTCGTGCTCCGAGCTCGGCAGGGTCCCCCGGGGGCCGCGGTGGGAAGGGCTGTGCGAGACGTCGGATTGAGCTTGAAGTGGCGCTGAGGGCTTCCCCTGCGCAGAGGTTGGGTTGGATCCTTCCGGCGCAGCCGCTCTCCACCCTGCAGGGTTTTGGGCTGCGTGACAAATCGGCCACCAACTCTCGTGTCCTCCAGGTACCTCCCTCGGCCCTGCCTCGGGAGGCAGCATCACCAAGGGGACCCCCACATCCAGACCCCCTCCAGAGTCACCCATCACCTACCGAGGGTCCATCACACATGTAAGTACCTTGGCGGAACCCCTGCCATCCCCTTGGCTTGAAGTAGCTGCCCAGAACGCAAAAAAGCAGCGTTAAGTGGTCTGGGGAGAAGGTTGCCAGCAGCGGGAAGTGCAGGAAAGAGGAGACGGGTGGAGGGCCCGGCCCTGGCAGGGGAACGGGGAGGCTGCGAGGGGCACGTCAGGTAACGAGGTCTCCTGCCAGGGCTGAGCGCGCTGTAGGTCCTGCCCAAGGGCTCTCTCGAGCAGGAAGATGCTTTGGCTTTAATCTCCACCATCCATCTTCGGAGGAGCAGCTGGCAAGCGGGCGATAGTTTTTGCGGTGTGAGTTATTGCTCATCTGGTAACAGAGTGGAGAGCGTAAAGAAAAAAAGAGAAGAAAAATCTGTGTCCTGTGGGGATTTTATCTGGCCGTCGTTCAGATATATAAAGCCACTTGCACGCAGGTTTTTGCCCGCCTCCCTCAAGGAGGCTGAGTATGTTCCCTGTGGCTCTGAGGACCTGTGGCAGAGCAAAGGCACCGTTTGCCTGGTGCCCTGTGCACAACAGCTGCCACAAGTGGGTTGAGAACTGTAATGGGGGTTGAAACTGGTGTTTGAGAACTGTAAATAACCCCAACTCGTGCTCCATGCCCTTGCGTGCTGCTCCTGCAGCTATGGCAAGTGAGGGGTGAGCGTGAAGCTCAGGAGATGAGCAGGGCTTCTTTACACCCAACTAATGAATCCATCTAGAATTCCTTTGGCTTGGGAATGAGGTACCAGCCGGAGCTGCGGCTGCTCCGGTGCAGCCAAGAGGACGGTACCTGCAGGCGCCTGGAGCCGGCGCCTGTGGGGCTGCCTCCCTCTCCTCCCGCTGCGGAGCAGCCCCCGTTCCCGCAGCAGCTCCCGGTACCAGAGCTGATACGTGATCTGGGATTACTCATGCAGTTCGCAGAAGGCACATCTTGAATATATGCTCTCTGCTCTGAAGCCATCTGTCATCACCTGCTTTCAAATCCCCTCTGAGCACGTCCGCGGAAGGAAGGCGACTTACCTGGCGCTGGGAAGGCCATGCCGGGGAAACCGGGACTGGGTTTGTGCGTGTGCGAACGGCCGGAGTGTCAACCCCACACACTGGCTCGTCCCCAAGGCCACCACGGGCTCTGGGGGACGGCTGGGACTTGGGGGGATGCAGAACAGAGACGTCTCCGAGTTGGGACAAGGAGATAGTCTCTCCCCAGGCATTGGCTTAAAACACCCACGATACCGGTGCTGCCGTGGGCATCCCTTGCCTTGCACGGGGAAGGGGAATGTGCCCGTCTGCCCTCTCCCACTGCACGTGGCTCCGGACAAAAGGCTCCCACAGCTTCCCAGTTAGGTGGGTGTTGATGGAGAGCTCGGTTTTGACAGCTTCTTCCCACTGTGATGGGAAGAGTCTTCTTCCCTGTGATGGGGAAAGGGACCACACAGGTCCCCGCAGCCCCTTGGAGTCCAGGCCACGCTTGGCGAGGCCGTGGTGGCCGCAGGGGGGTGCTAAGCATCAGGGAGGTCTTCCAGCACGTGCATCCGAGATGGGTTTGAAAGAGAGGAAGGGGCTGATGCCAGCCGGTCCTGCACACCTGGGAGACGGGGGCAGCCCATTCTGCAGAGTGCAGGGAAGGAGAGAGGGAAAGAGCTGCTGCTTTGGGCTCCCCCGAGGTGCAGGGCGAGCGTGACCATCGGCACCGGGGCCGGCCGGGCTCCTCGCGCCCGGTCCCTGTCTCCTCCGCGCTGCCCTCGCCCCCCTGGGCCTCTTCCCAGCAACCTTGCACAAATCACGTACCTTTTTACCGCTCGTCGTTATTGTCCTCATCAATAATTAAGCTGCAAATTTCTCGCTGCTGGCCGCGGCAGGAAGCGGAGGCCGGGCGCGCTCGCCCCGCCGCCCGGCCTCCCTTTTGGAACAGAGTGTTCCTGTGTGCGCGAGCGCTTGCTTGCTTAATTGCTTGTGACACTGTTAAATATGGATCTTGGTGGCTTTCCAAGGGCACCCCAGCAGAAGTGCTGTACAAAGGAACCATTACCAGGATAATCGGAGAAGACAGCCCCAGCCGAGCAGAGAAAGTGAGAGAGGATGCCATGCCCAAGGGACATGTCATTTACGAAGGGAAGAAAGGCCATGTGCTCTCCTACGACGGTAAGTCCGCGTCCCCTGACTTTTTGGGCCGGGGATGCGGGAGCTGTTGGAGGACAGGTTGGCGCAGGGGAACGCGTGGGTCTCGCGCGGTGCCTCCGGCCTCACTGCTCTCCCTTCTCACCCCGCTTCTGCGCCCACTCCTCGCATAGCAGCACCGGCCATAAGAACCCTTCTGCAAACCCCAGTGGCTTCCATTAGGGATGGGCAGATCCCAGAGCCCTCCCCTCCAAGGGAAAGCAGGGACAAGGATGGTCCGAGTTACGGAGACCCCCTCGTGCCAGCCCTGTCTTTTTGGGTCTCTTGGCCCCAAGGCCTCAATGTGAAAGTGGCCAGACCAGAGCCTGTGGCCAGGCTGCAGCTGCAGCTCTGCCAGCCCGCGCTTGCTGTCAGCTCTCCTCCTGATAAGGAGGTCCCAGCGGGAGGCCTGTGTCACCGTGCCCTTCGGGATGCTTGGCAGGATTCATCCCAAGGAGAAGGCAGGACGAGTTTGGGGCTTGTTTGTGCAACGGGCTGTTTTGGTCAAGGCTGCCCAGGCTGCGAGTGGAACGAGGCTGGTCTCCAAAGCGGTGCCACCACGGGGAGAGATGAGGAGGCTCCTGGCCAGGCGAGGGCTGGCCTGACAGTGGCCACCCATGCCCGGAGCTGGCCCTCGAGCTGCCATTTGGGGTGACGAAAGGAAACCTGGAGCCCAGACTCCTTCCCCTTGCCCATGACCGTGTCTCCCATGCAGGTCCTGCCCCAGGGACACCCCAACCCAGGTGCTACCCCACCGATATCCTCCGCTGTCGGCAATGGGCTGTGTGCTGCCTGGCGCCGCTCAGCCCGTTTCCCACCGCGCGTGTCCTTGCTTTGGCTCTGGCTTATCCTTGGAATGAGGAGGGTGTTTGCAGCACTGCCGGAGACCCGGGAAGGGCCGGGTCTCCCCGTCCCACTGGAATGGCCGGATCTTCTCCCTCCATCTGCTTCTGCACAGAGGGAAGCTCCAAGGGTATCATTTCTCCACCAGCTTCCCCTGGTGCAAGGTGTGGGTCTAGGGACCAAGAGCATCCAGTCCTTGAGATCCCGAATCGTTGGTAGCATCCTGGCAGGGAGGTACAGAAGAGAAAGAGTTAAAAGATTAAATAAATAAGTGAAATTAAAACACTGAAATGGTTGGTGATTATGAATTTTGGCAGGCAGAAAAAAAATTGCAAATTCTTTAGTGTCATGAGGGTGCTTAAAATAAAAGGGCTGTAATGAGCTGAGATCCTGCAGCATGTGCGAGCTGAATTGTGCTAGATTGGTTATTCTCATTCCGCCTGTGATTGCTAACGGCTTGTGCAAGGCAAGGGACATGTTTGCCCAGCGGTTTCCTTTCCGTTTAGCCCCTCTCCTCCCGGGCGCCCTCCTCCTGCTTCCCCACAGCACAAAGGGGTCCCGGGACCGTGTCCCCTGCGCACCAGGGCCGCTGGCAGCAGATGTGCCGTGACGCCAGTGTACGACATGGTCACCCCCTTGGGGCGCCCGGCTGCTTCCCCAGCATCGCCCACAGCTCCGTCCCACTGCAGGAGCCGAGACAGCAGCTCGGGGCCGGATCCACCACCCGTTTCCCAGAACATTCCCCAAATCCTTTCTGGAGCGAGCGGGTGCTGACTGTGGAAGCTGGTAGTGGGTGTGAGGTTGTAATGATTCCATTTTATTAATTGCTGGTTTGGCAGAAGAGAACTTTTGTTCCCAATTCGCCACGATGGAAATAATGTTTTTTAACTTCTCCTTTTTCTCTAATTGTATAACCCACATTCTCTGCCCCTGAAAGAGGAGGATCAGGGCACAGGCATTTCTTGGCAGGGAAGACCAGGCCAGGGATAATGGGCAGCAGCATTTATCTCTCCAAGCCAACATCGTAGCTTGGAGCTCGTTACATAAACACAGGGCATTCAGCTGGCTCGGGAAGCGCTGGGTGAATTCACAGCTTGCAGCCCTCGGCGGAGGAAATTGGACGGCAGGGTGGGATGGATTTGGCAGGGCAGAGGCGAGGGCAGGCGCAGCCCATCGCGCCGGGACAGCCTGGCATGGCCAGGATTGTGCCAGCAACTCAGGAGAACTCCTGCATCTCGGGTTTATGCAAGAATCTGCTCCAGCTTCGGAAAAGCCCATGGTCGGTGTCCTGTGGCGAGTCCGGGACTGGCTCCCTCAGTCCTGTTTTGGCACAAACTTTGGGACTTCTCGCTGCCTGTCCCGGACACGCACGCTCGTTGCTGTTTCAAAGGAATTTATTTTCTCGGCTTTGCTTCACCCCCTCTTCTGCCTGTTTTTCTCGCCCGGGGAGTGTCTCAGCAAATGTTAAGACTGGACAACATCCCAAGCAGTAGGTGTCTAGCAGAAATCAAAACAAACAGGAAAAAAAAAATCCCCAGAATCACGGGGCCAAGTTCAGTGGGAATTACAGCTACTCAGAGCAGAGCTGAGCTTGCTCTGTGCTGTCTCACTGCCTGCATCTAGCCAGCGAGGGGGAGGAAGGGAGTTGGGCAGGGTGGATGCTCCTACCCAAGGAGGAGGAACAGGACTTGGAATCTGAGGCAGGCGGGGAGGAGAGGAGACATCAGATGAATTTCTTGGAAGCCAACCTTGTGCGATGTTCCTTGCAGTGCCAAACAGTGGCTGTTGTTCAGATAGGATCTGATCTTTCAGCAAAATATGCAAACAGTAGTAAACGCCCTCCTTCTGCAAGTCCCGACTTTCCGCGCTCCTGACGTGGCTCCTCTGTGCTCCCTTCCCCAGGTGGTGTTGCTGCTTCTCAGTGTCCCAAAGAAGACAGCAGGAGCTCGGGAGCGTCGCACGAGCCCTCGGGAACCAAGCGGACCTACGATATGATGGAGGGGAGGATCAGCAGGGGGTTATCGGCCCGTGATCCATTATCTGCCAGCATTGAAGGTGGGTCTGGGTGAAACCTCTCACCAGGGCAGTACCCATAGTGAGAGACAGAAAACCCATCTTATCTCTGCTCTGCTCTATGCAAATTCCCATGTGTATATTCTTATCGTTAGGATGTACCTTAGGTGCCACCCAACTACTGTTAGCTAGTGTTAATTAACTACTATAACAGTGATTAGTTATATCCCGTGGCACATCCTAGCAGGACAGCATGGAAAAGCAAGGGGTATGCACTCACCCGTTTGCCTTTGCTTTCTGACCAGTATTCCAGTTTCAGGATTACCAAAAAAGGCAACACATTTTAAAAAGAGAAATTAAGTCATTTTAAAATTGTTATTTTTTTTTCTTTGTCCCAAGGCCCTGTGGTAGCACCGTTATTGTGTGTTCTTTGTAAACAGACTTCTGTGTCATAACCCAGCATTTCCTCTTGGATCTGTTCTAGGTCTAATGGGTCGGGCGATCCCTCCAGACCGCCACAGTCCTCATAACCTGAAGGAGCAGCATCACATCCGGGGCTCAATAACACAAGGTAATGCCAGCACACAGAGCGAGGCTACAGACAGAGCTTATGCGTGAAAATTGCTACACCATTGATGATCTCACACACGTGGCCCCTCATTTGTCAGATTAGAGCACGAAGAACCAAACCAAGGATGTGTCATGGTCTGACTGCAGATCTCTGCAGCATCAGTTGTGTGGGCAGAGAGAGATTTTCAGTCCTGGTCAACTTGGCTCTCACTAAAGTCAGGGGTGAAATTCCCACCTACTCACATGAAGGCAGATTTAGAGTAGTGCAAAATGGGTCCAGAAATTGCCAGTAGAAGTGAGCGTGTCCTGTTGTGTTAGTGATGTAGCTGCTGTGTTGTCCACTTGGGTACCAGTCCCCGAGCGATGTGCATTAGCTAGAGATATCCTTGGCCTCTGCATCTCCTGGGGGCTGAGAGCCCAGTGTCTGGCTGGGGGATCACTCCAGCGTATCCTTTCCTTGGGTGGGTTGCAGGAATACCTCGGTCCTATGTGGAGGCCCATGAGGACTACCTCAGAAGAGAAGCCAAACAGCTCAAGAGGGAAAACACTCCACCAAGGGACTTATCTGATGCCTACAAGGTCAGGTCTCACGAGGGCCTTACTCCCCTGAAAATGAAACCAGCCCATGAAGGCCTGGTTGCCACAGTGAAAGAAGCAGGAAGATCAATCCATGAGATTCCCAGGGAAGAGCTGAGACGGACGCCGGACATCTCTCTGACCAGGCCTCTGAAGGAAGGCTCTATTACACAGGTGAGTCTGGGGTGACAGCATGTGGCACATGGCACCGCAGGTGGGATCTGTCCTACTCAAGCTGTCCTCCTTGCACGGATCCTAGGGGGCTGTTCCCAAGCTTAAAGGAGAGAAGAGAGGGCTTCTGGAGCTGCAAAAGGGTCGCTGATCAGGATGTATATCTGCTTGAATATACATTATCCTTTCCTATCCTTCCCCAGCAGATAAATACAAAACTCAGGGGAACGAGCTCAGCCCCTCCTTGACACGTTAGAGAAGCGATGCTCCACCCATGCAGGCGTGCTCAGGAGGCCAAATTTGGCTCTTTTTCAAGGCCAGAGTCAACCCCGTGCCCTCAGCAGCTGTGCCTCTGGCTACGCACAGTCTTGGCCTCTTCCCTTTATGGGCAGCCCAGCAAGGCCGTTGCACAGGGTGAAACGTGGCGTGCTGTCTCGTGTCGAGCTCCAAATATTTGGAGGGTTCCCATGGCACCTGGTGGCTCTACCTCATTTCCCAGCGTGTGTAGGAGAGAGGCGTGATGGGCACAGACAGCCCTTAGCCGTGACTCATCTTCATCCTGTCGGGGCACAGCAAGGCGTGCAGAGGAGCACCCCACCCTGCCCTGCTCGCTGCCGTCCCGTCATCCCGGCTTCCCTGCTGGCTGTTGCCACTGGGAAGCAAATTGATGGTGCTGATGTATGGTCCCGCTGGACTAGGAAGTGTGAGCCCTTTTGAAAGCTGTTGGGTGACCGCTGCGTCCCTCTGCACCCCGTTGACCTCCCCTCGCTCTGCCTCTTGTCCCCAGGGTACCCCGCTGAAGTACGACAGCAGCTCTTCCTCGACGAGCGCCAAAAAGCACGACGTCCGCTCCATCATTGGCAGCCCCGGCAGGACTTTTCACTCCGTGCACTCGCTGGACATCATGCAAGAGGCAAGGAACCTGGAGAGAGCTTTCGAGGAGAGCCTGAAGAACAGGCCGAGCCCCGTGACAAACTCGGGAGGCTCCATTGCCAGAGGGGCTCCCGTGATCGTGCCCGAGCCAGGGAAGCCGCACCAAAGTGCCCTTGCCTACGAGGAGCACCAGGCAGGGCACGGCACAGCCTTCGGCAGCCACTTGCACAGAGGCTCTCCGGTCTCCACGAGGGAATCCACGCCACGGCAGCACGAAGGTACCCGCCACCCTATATTGGCACTAGGATTTATAGCGATCCGAAGGAGCGGGATGTGCAGGAAGGCCCCGCTGGCCGCACCTGAGTACCGAGCAGCTCCCGGCAGGTGCCCGTCTAACCTGTTCTCTGCAGCCACCTGCACCCTGCAGCTGCAGGCTGACTCACGCAACCAGGGCTCAGCACCTCTCCTGTAGCTCCTTGTCCACAGAAATGTAACTGAAAGGAGCTTGTGGAGCTGATGCTCTTTGGAAAGCATTTTCTGTGTCCTAACATTGACACAGAGCACCCGGTTGCTAAAGGCAGGCAGGAAAGCGGCACTTGGTGCACTGCTGGGGGGCATTTTTGTTTGCGTCCCTTGCGTACCTAGGCCTCATCTGTCACCTCGGCACCCGCGTGCCTCGCCTCTAGGAACATCTAATCCCTTCTAAGCTGGTAGATCTGGTCAGTTCAGCTGGGCCTGGCAGGGTCTTCCTGCTCCCCTTGCTTGTCATCTCCTATCCCTGGAGCCAGAGCTGGGGCTCCTGGGGACAAGGCCACGCTCAGGTCTGGTATCTGCCCGGGGAGATGCCCTCAGCAGAACCAGGGCGTTAGCACAGCAAGTCTCTGGCCCTCGTGGTTACCCCGTCCTGTTGCTGCAGTTTCTCCCCTCTCTGTAGCTCAGGCAATTTTTTTCCCCCAAGAAAGGAGCTGCCTGTCGGGGAAGCTCATCGTGGAGGCTCTTTGCGATGTGCACATATGGTGAACATGCTGTTCTCACGCTGGGGAGGCAACACCCAGGCTGCGGGGACGTTTCTCAAGGGAAAACCCAACTGTTTCTGCGAAGCGCCAGCAGGAGAGCAGAATCCTGCGCGTCTGCAGCGCACGGGGAACCGGGGTGCAAAGAACCTGCGGAGGCCGAGGAGCCTCTAATGAGAAGTTCCTGTATCGTGGGTCAAGTTGGAAGGGATCTTTTCCAAGGCAGTTAAACCTTCCGTCTGCTCTGCAGCCGGATTTTTTTTCCCCGTCAGCAGCCGTGCCAAGTCCCTGAGGTCTGCGAGGGGAGAGGGAGTGGCGGTTCACATAACCCATGTCGTAGCCATGGTTATCCGAAAGTCAACAGCCGCCGCGCTGCATTTCCCTGCGCGCGTACGGGGGGATGTAAACACGGGCTGGAGGGGAGCCGGGCGGTGGGAACCCGCTCTGGAGCCGGGACCTCGTCCGTCCGCACCCGCTGCCGCCCCCAGCCCGCTCGCAGGGCACGTGGACGGGTGATGCTTGTCCCCGAGGGGTGGTGAGGCCAGCGGTGCCCAGCTCGGGCTGGCCAAGCCCGGGGAAGGCCCTGACGTCCTTGCAGGCTCCGGTTGTGAAAGAGCTGCTGGCTCCATGGGGCCGGTGTTTGAACCCTCTGCACCGTGTTTCATCAGCCCCGCTGGGGTCCCACGTTCTGCCCTGCAGCGTTAACCTCTTGGTTGCTGCTAGGGTGAGGATGTGGTGCTCGAGTTGGGTGTTGGATGCGAGTTGGGTGCCCGTGCAGGCCTGGATGAGCTTCTCCAGCAGATCGGTCTCTCGCTGGGCTCCCTCCTAGGGGGGATTTTCAAGCTGTGAGCAGAGAAACACAACCCGAGGTCGGTGAGTGCAAACTCAGTGTGCCTCTGGGGTCCAGGCCAACCCAGGGAAACGCTGAGGGATGCTAGGAAGGAAGAGCTTGAAGCTTCTCTCTTTGAAGCTAGACCCAGACCTTCTTGGAGGGCAACCGTCAGGTGGATAAAGAGGGAAATTTTATCCCCTATTCCTTCAGAAGCTAAACCTGGCACCCAGCTGCCCAGGGAGCTGCCTGGGGCAGCCTCTGTGGCTCCGGTTGGCACCGTGGCTGCGCTTCCCGCTAGACCAAGCTCGCCTACACCAGCGACAAGGGGACAGGTCGATTGCTGTCTGACCGTCCTCTTGTGCAGGTGACGTTCCCAGTGGTACTGCCAGCAAAGATGGGGTCACTTGGCACATGGTGCCTGTCCCTCTGCCCAGCCCCTCTGGTGTGGTCCCCTGGGAGGTGGCAGGCAATGCCAGAGGTCCCCCGAGGCCGCAGACTCGGCTCCTCTGATTCCTTTCCTTCTGCTTGCTGCAGGGAGCATCACTGCCGGGAAGCCGGTGTCCCAGGACAGGAAGATGCCCCCGACGTCACGAGAGCTCAGCAACTCCAAGTCCCCGCACGCGCCGGTGCCCGAGCACCACCACCCCATCTCCCCCTACGAGCACCTGCTGCGCGGCGTGAGCGGCGTCGACCTCTACCGCGGCCACATCCCGCTGGCCTTCGACCCCGCCGCCATCCCCAGGGGAATCCAACTGGAAGCAGGTACCTTCCCCGGCAGGTTAGGCTGGGCCTGGGATTGTATTTTTGCTTGCAAAGCTCTAAAAGGCTGCGGTTGCACCAGGCGCAAACACTGCTTTGGGTTTGCCCGTGGTGGATCTGGCTTTAGTACCTGCTTTATCCAAACTGTTCTCCACAGGAGATAGTTTGGATTTTTATTGCTGTAACAAGGAATCGGTTTGGACCCTCTCTGTGCAATGAGGCACAGGCAAACGTGCTGTCAAGGGCTTCAGAGCAGTCTGCATCACCCCGAGCAGCGCCGGGAGGCTCATCCAAACCAGGCTGGGCTCCAGCTGTGGCTCCCGCCGGAGCTGCGTCGCAGCGCCCTGCTCACGCTGTGTCCTGACTGGTGTGTGCGGCGCGTGCTGAGCCCCTGCCAGCTGCGCAGCTCAGGGCCCTGAGACAGCAAAAGAGAAGCCCTTCTGGCTCCCTGCTCCGCGAGCTGCTGAGAGCTGATGTTCCCGCAGGCCGGGCCTGCCAGGTGTTCGGGCCCTGTGCGTGCTGAATCAGGCACCTGACATCTCCAAACGTGTCCCCCGCTAGCATTGGCAGGCACCACGTTTCCCCCGTGTGCAGCCCTGCAAGCCGATCCCTGGGGAAACCCACTTTTGTTTGTGCATCTTTGTCTCTCCCAGCCGCCGCTTACTACCTGCCGAGGCACCTGGCTCCGAGCCCCACGTACCCCCACCTCTACCCACCGTACCTCATCCGGGGGTACCCGGACACTGCGGCCATGGAGAACCGGCAGACCATCATCAACGACTACATCACGTCGCAGCAGATGCACCACAACGCCGCCGCCACGGCCATGGCGCAGCGCGCGGACATGCTGCGCGGCCTCTCGCCCCGCGAACCCTCGCTGGCTCTCAACTATGCAGCAGGTCCTGCAAGCGCCGCGCTGTCCCGGGGGGTCGCTGGCGTTTCTGGCTTTTGAGAGGTGGCTGGGTCGAACCCAGAGGTACCAGTTCGTTGCCCGCTGCAAAGATGCCCCTGGGTCCAAGGGCCAGCGTCACGGAGTCACCCAGTACTGTAGCAGTAGCATCGTTTGGCAGCTTTGAGGAGCAGAATTGCTGCTTTTTCTGCTGTTTTTAGTTTCTTGAGGCTCCCTGCATGCAGCCCTGACACAGGGTTGCAAGTCAGGCAGCACCCAAAGCCCTGCACGGCACCGGGAGCCTCCCCAGAGCTGCCAGGAGAGCAGCTCCTCTAGCTGAGCCCGGGCACCGCAGCGAACCCGCAGCCTGAGCGGGCGCCCGGGGAGGCAGCGGCTGCTGCAGAGCCCGTCGGGGAGCCCAAGCAGCTCTGGACCGGGTGGCTGTGATTCCTGGGGATCCGACAGCGTTTCAGGCAGGCAGGCTCCAACCGGAGTCTGCCTCCCCAGATTCACCCCCGGTCTAGCTCTGTTATTGGTTTCTGCTTCCTGTCCTAAGCTGACGATGAGACTTGCTGCAGGCATCCAAACAGCTGTTGGATCCCCCTCCAAAAAGGGCTGTTGGTAGTTGGGGGCGGGAAGAAATTCCTGGCTCCTCCAGGGTCTCCAGGGATGCGCAGCCCCGCAGACGCAGGCAGGCGCTGCGCCCTGAGCGCTGCCTTGCCCTGCTCCTCCACAGCCTTCGGCCCGCAGGAGAGGAGAGGGACAGGCAGCAGGAGGGACAAATGGAAATGAGCGGGTTGGAACTGGGAGAAATGGCAGAAGAGAGAAAGAACAGAGCGGGACAGTTGGCAGCTGGGTCACAGGATGTGGGACCAGATAAGTCCCATAAAACAGTAAGAAAGATAGAGAGAAAGGGCCAAACTGCAGAGCTGCTTCTGTCTTTCGCAGCCTGTGATGAGTTTCCATCCTGGGGGAGAGTAAAGCCCTTGGCAGCAAGGGCTTCCCAGCCTGGCAAGGAAAATATAAGCGCTAATAGTATTATATGTGGCTTTTTGCAAGAGAAACAGAGCTCGCTCGAGGGGTTACGTGCACAGCTCTCTGTGTGGGGTGGTTCCTCCTGCCCTCCCTGCGTGCAGCAGCGGGCGGGCTGGGGCTGCAGCCTCCCGTTTTGCACGGGAACATCCTGGCATTCCTCCTCCCCAGCGAGCCCTTGAAAATCAGGTCCCACTTGGTGCAGTCGGACAGCTGAAATTAAAAACAGCCTGTTTGGAGATGGTGGGGAACATATGACAGCTGTTACAAAGCCTCCTTGGCAGGGGGTCAAGAGATGATACCCCGTGCTGAAGCGGTCCCAGCAGCTGGACACGCTGTGTCTGCCCGAGGAGCATCTCCTCCCCTTGCAAACAGCGGCTGGGGCTGCGCTGGCCCCGCTCGCTCTGCACCAGGGAGCAGCAGGACGGGTCGACCTCCTCGAGCGTCGCTGCCTGCTGCAATGTGACCAAGTTGCAGCAGCTCAGTGTCATCCTGAGGGTCCTCTCGCTTCTCTCTGCAGGCATCATCGACCTCTCCCAAGTGCCACATCTGCCTGTCCTCGTGCCCCCCACGCCCGGTACCTCGGCCACCACCATGGACCGCATCACCTACATCCCCGCACCTCCCCAGACCTTCGGCAGCCGACACAGCAGCTCCCCGCTCTCCCCAGGTAACACCAGCCGTGTGCTCTATCCATAGGAAAATTATTGGGCAGGAGTCCCTTAAATTATTCAGGATCATAAGCTCAGCATGCCAGCGCAATCTGAAAGCCCAAATTAATTCGTCTTTGTGGATAAAACCGTTATTTCCCTCAGACCAGATGCTTCTGGACCACGCTGAGCTTGCTTGTTGTAGTCTTCCTTGTATTTTCCCTGTCTGCCCTGAAATGGCAGATAGCAAACAGCTTTGTGTAAAGGTTGTGCACTGGAGAAGGTGCCAGGATTGCTATTACATAATTTGTTTGGGCTTCATCACATTGGTTTTCCTGGTCTGGCCTCCTCTAGGTGACCTTGGCTGGAGCCACTGCTTATCTCTCTGCTCCATAGACCAAGTGATACGAAGAGCAGGCTGTGTTCCCTGCCAGGGAATTGCTCTGCCTGCAGCCCTTTCACTGCCTTTGTGTTTCAGGAGGCCCCACACACATGACCAAACAGTCGGGATCGTCAGAGCGGGAGCGGGATCGGGAGCGTGAGCGTGAGAGGGAGCGCGAGAAGTCCATCCTAGCGTCCACCACGGTGGAGCACGCGCCCATCTGGAGACCAGGTAGGCTGGGGAGGAGCCCGGCACAACGTGTCAGGGCCGGTGCTGAGTGGGCACGGGCTTGGGATTGTAACCAGGAGGGCTGAAGGAGTCTCAAGTGGTGCCTGCCCCCAGGTACGGAGCAGTCCAGCAGCCGTTCGTCGTCGCACTCTCACAGCCACCAGCACTCGCCCGTGTCCCCCCGCACCCACGAGACCATCCAGCAGCGCCCCAGCGTGCTCCACAACACGAGCATGAAGATCATCTCCTCGGAGAACCCCACGCCTTCCGTCCTGCGGTACGTCCCCTGCCCGGGCCGCTGAGGTGGAGTGAGGGTATTTGGGCCGTTGATCTCAGGGAGAGCAGGACTGGAGCTTGCAAAAAAAGTTGTGACGGGCAGAGGCCTGTTTGGGTATCCTCTTCCTTGTCTTTATCTGGTGGCTTTAACTATTACCACGAAAGATGCTTGAGGGCTGTCTGTGACCAAACGCAGATGCCAGTTCTTTTACTGAAAGTTTCCTTCGTTTGTCTGGGATTATTATGGTCTCTGGGATTTGTTCCATGCTTTTTGTTCTCTCTGCTCTGTCTCATCCTGGTAACAGCAAATAGCCCGTGGCCAGCTATTGTGAGGGATAACGTGGGTGGTGGAGACTCAGTCTGAGCCTTGTCACCTGCTCCAGTATGGGCCAACTCAACCCACAGGAGCTCGCAAGGACCTTGGCTGGACAGGGCTGATGTGGGGGAACGAGTAGCAGCAGTTCCCTTCACCACTTGGTGAGAACCACTTGGTTCTCTTATCTCTGCCTCTCTTTCTTTGGCCTCCAAGGTCCTCATCCACCACTACGACGTCGCCGATCCGCACTGCCGGCTTCCCCTCGGCCTCCGCGCTGCGCTCCTCCATCGGGGCGGTGGACGGCTACGCAGCCATGATGGACCCGGCCGTGCTGCAGAAAGAGGCCTCGAGGGCCCGAGAAGCCAAGGTAGAACGTCCCCAGACTGACAACAACATATTCACCTCAAAGCTGCCCGCCGGGGCCAACCTCGAACAGTCGCCTTCGCCTATCAAAGCCATGGAGTCGAGGCCTTTACCCGCCTCCGGGCCCGGTTCTTCTCATCACTATAGCAGAGGGCAGGGGAAAAGCCAGCAGCACCATCACTCCCTGGACCAGCAGCACGCAGCCTCGGGCCCTGAGCAGCACGGCAGAGAGAAGAGTCAGAGCAAACCCTTTTCGATGCAGGAACAGGAGCTGCGAGCACTCGGTAAGAGCACCACGGCAGCGGCCAGCTTCATAGCTGTCATTGTCACGCGTCAAATTTCTTGCAATAAGGGGCAGCAAGAGAGTGTCTCGCTAAGTAACACTCCACTAGTGATGGTAAGGATTGGAGGGGAGGAACGAGAGCGAATCTGCAGCCTGAAACCAATTTTATTTTGTTATTTCTTATTTTTAGTTGCACGTTTTGGCTATTGGCTTCGTCAGCAACTCGAGTGTGTTTCTCCCTCTGCTTCCCAGTTGTTACATTATTCCAAGCGTTTTATTTGTGTGTGTGTTAGGGATCTTCCCTTCTCCCATCCTCTTTTAATTATTTCCTTTGCCAGGGCTTGTTTTGCAAATGTCGTTCAATTCCTGGTATTGCTTTTTACGGACAATAGCAATTTGCTAATTCTGATTTCCCCATAATTAGAAATTCCCAGGCAGTCTGTAAGAAACAGTTGTGGATAATAAATCAAAGAGCGAAGAGGAGAGTGTGACGGGGCCACTGGCCGGCACACAGGCACGTCCCCGCTCGCAGTTGTGCCTTGGAGCGTGCAGCATCTCCGAGTGCTTTGCAGGCTGCCGGATGGGACCCTAGCAATGGATGTGGGATAAGAGGGAAATGCGGACAGGGAGGTTCAGGGATTGCTTAACCCAGCCATGCTCTGCAGCTGCTTCCAGAGGTGACCACAGTAGCCACTCGACAGCAATCCTGCACTCAACACAAACGTGGCGGGGGAAGTTTTTGTAGAAGAAGGTGCAGGGAGGGAATTGCATTCAAGGTCTGGGCTAATCGTGATGGGACAACCCTGGGGAGAGCTATGGGCTTCACCCAGAGTGTTCCTGCAGCCTCCCCGTCAGTGTGCAGGAGCAGCAGGCAGCTGCAGGGAGTTAATAAGGGACCTTCTTCAAGTTGGAGCATCTGCTGTGGCCATCAACACTGGGTGTCACCACCAAATCCTCCTCCTTATAGCACAATAGGGAAGGGCATGGAAAACACATGGAAAGGGAATGGCAGTGTGGTCTGAGGGAGGAGAGCTGCTCTCCCTTGCGCTTCCCAATTCGCTCATCCCAACACAACATCCGGGGTCCAGGATGTGCTTCTGGCCCGGATGCATTGCCCAGCTTAGCTTTTCCTGTACATTATTTCCTGGTGTCAGTGCTTTCTCCAGCTGAGTGTTAACCATGCCAAGGAAGAGGGGCTTCTCTCTGATCCATGAGCTGGTTGCAGTGGTCTCGGCTTCCAAGGACTTGCTTAACGCTCGGTGCCTGGGAGCTCGTGTCAGAGAGGCTTCCCCAGTGTGAGAGGTCAGGGCGGCTGCGACAGTCCCCGCTGGGAACCTCTGTCAGCGCTGGGGGCCGAGGCCAGATCTGCCTTGAGTTGGCAGGTTCTAGGAATTCCCATTAGGAGGTTAAAGGCCTGTTGAGACGAAAGTCCTAAGTGTTACCAAACCTTCTCAGCTGGAGGGAGGCAGCGTGTGTCTCCCTCGCTGCAGAGCGTTGGGAGATGCGTTGGTTCAGGACTCCGGGACCCCTTGGTCCTTGGCCCTAGGCTGCAGAACACGGCCTGCGTGCGCCTCGCTTTTCTTGCTCTGGCAAAGACGGTGATGGTCCCTCATTCCAGCTCAGCCTGTTTTGATGCATGTCGCACGAGGGGCTCAAAGGCAGAGGAAAGCCAAGGAGCCCCAACGTGTCACTCTGGTGTCCTTGGAGCAGGATCTGGAAAGGGCCTGGTTTCCAGTTTTCAAGCACTGGTGTTGGCTGCGTTGGCCTTTGGGCTTTTCTTTGTAGAGCTCTTGGAGATCTCCCTTGCAGCCACCTCCCTGCACGCAGGGCATCCCTGGGATGCATCCTGGCAGAGCCTGGTTTCTATTTTCCCGTGTTTCACCGCGTGATGGAGAGGGGCTGAGCACAGGGCCAGCACAGAGGGGCTGTGGTATTCCCAGCTCCATGGAGAACCCAGCGTTCTCAGGGACATCACCAAAAGGCAAAAGGCCCCATGTTGTTCCTGCTCTGTGAGCAGATGTCCCACAGCTCCTTGGAGGGCAGATACACCTTGGACTTGTCCCACGCTGCCCCATCCTCTCCACTGCTCCAGAGCCACATCTGCTGCTCATGAATTCACCCACCAGGTCTTCCTTGACCTCTTCATTCCCCCCTTAGCTGAACATGAGACTCCTCCTGTAACCAACCCTTGCAGCTGTGCTCAGAAAGAGCAAAGGGATCTCTGGCATAACGGGCCCTCCTTCCCCTCCCGCAGGCTTCCATGGTGGCTACAGCCCGGACCGCATCGAGGCCGTGAGTCCGGTGAGCTCGCCCAGCCTGGCCCACGAGAAGGGGGCCAAGCTGCTGCAGGACCCTGACAAGGGACACGCAGAGCATGACCTGCGCCAGAAGCAGCAAGGTGAGGCTGGCACCGCCGCGGGCTCTCCGTGCCCCGGTGCCGTGTCTGGGCGTTGCTCGTAGCCAAGGAGGAGGAGGCAGCTTTCGTGGTGCTCCAACCCTGTCCTTTGTGCTCCCGCAGCCTCCCTGAAGGCCTCGGCGCCCGAAGCAGCCCACCTGCAGCACCTGCGCTCGCAGGAGAGCCAGCAGCCCCCGTGCCAGCCGCTGCAGGCGAGCCAGAGCGTCAAGGGCATGAACCAGCGCGTGGTCACGCTGGCGCAGCACATCAGTGTAAGTGAGCTTGATCCTTCCTTCCTGGGGAGGAGGACAGAATCATCTCCAGAGCGGAGGTGATCCCCATATAGTGGGGAGGGCCAGGGTGATGCTGGAGGCCAGAGCACCGGGGTTTGGTGCACCATGTGTGTTCAGCCCAGTTGGTTCAACCCAACCCAGGGTAGAGCATCTCCCCCTGCTCGTGCTCTCTTGACCGAGTCCCGCAGAGCAGGAAGTGGGAACCAGCCCTTTCAGACTGGGGCTTCTCTCCTAGGAGGTCATCACGCAGGACTACACCCGCCACCACCCTCAGCAGCTCAACTCCCACATCCAGGCGCCCGTGTACTCCTTCCCCGGCGCCGCCTGCCCCGTGCTGGACCTGCGGCGCACGCCCAGCGAGGCCTATCTGCAGCAGCAGGAGCACGCGGCCGCCTCCAGGATCTCCCCGCAGAGCGAGGGAGGCAAACGGTGAGAGCGGAGCGGGCACGGACGGGGGTGCTGCCCGCCCGCTGGGCAAACGGGAGCTCCGCCGGAGCAGGGCTGCCAGGGGGAGCAGCCGGACGATGCCACGGGTGACCCAGGTCGTTGCGGAGTTTATGTCCCCAGCTTGGGGCATCGCATGCTTGTAAAGCCCAGAGCCTAAAGCTGTCTTCTGATCTTGGCACTTTTGCCCTGTGGTGCCTCTCTTGCCTCCCCAGTTGTCTCAGGGATGCCCTGTAGACACCCTTAAGGTCTGTTTGTGACCCCTTTCTCCATCCCCTGGTGTCCCTGGTCCCTGGCAGGTCACCGCATGGCGACCTAGCAGATCCCACGTAGTTCCAAAAAACCCAGTACAATCCTTCTGTTGATTCAAAATGAATTTTATCTTCATCCTTTTCCAGTGAATCAGAAGCTCGTTAGATGTATGTGCTGTGTCATCTATAATTACCCATTTCAGGCACCAGCTTTATTTTTTTTAAATCACTTTAAAATTATACAAGTAGCATCACAAGAAAAGTATAACTGCTGCTATAGTGAGTTGGAAAAAATGGGACTCTTTCATTGGAAATCCTAGAGTGGGATCTGCCCTCTGCACTAATACAGACAGTTCAATGAGACCCAGATACGTCCAGGAAATGGTGGTGTCTCCAAACCTATGACCCCGTGTCAGTAAATGGGTTTATTTTTCCCATCTCTGCATGGCTCTAGAATTGGCTTTATAGCCTAAGAGGAGAGAAACCAGCCCTGGCCACCCAGAGGAGAAAAGAAAAAATAAAAAAAGAAACCACAGAAAGAACAAAGACGTAAATTCCCAGAACTCGCCGTGAGGAATTCCTCGCGGACGCGACCCTGGCCGCCTCCCAGGCAGCTGCTCCGCTCAGGCAGGGAGGCCTCGCCAGCGTGGCCCGTGGCTGGCGGATCCCTCCAGGCTGTTCCGTAGGGGCCGGCGAGCCCGTGCCCGGCCCTCCTGGACCCCAGCGGGCCCTGCAGAGGCTCCGTGCGACCCCCAGAGCCGATGTGGATCCAACACTGGCACAAGGGTGGACGGGCAGGGGCAGGATGATGCCCTCCTGGAGCACAGTGGGCAACTCCCGTGCGTTAGCAAGAGCGGTGCAGGGTGAGGGACATCTCCCCAACGTGCCCGTGCCCCAGCCCAGCCAAGGAGCACGCGGATGCCATCAGGACAGCAGCAATCGGGGTCCCCGCGAGTGCAGGAGAGCTCCACAGGGTAGAGGGACCCGTGGGCTGAGCCAGAATGTCCCAGGACTCGTCCCTCCTGGGTAACTCACTATATTTGGGCCAGTCGCTGGCTGGCCCACTGCCTGGAAATCTGGGCCACATCTCAGTTCGGGCCTTCTCCGCACGCTTGTGGTTCAAAAAATGCCCAAGCGGCTCGGTTCCTAGGGCTCGTGTTAAAAGGAGCTGTAAGCCCCAAAGGGTGGGGAAGGTTTGGCTTCTTTCCCTGCTTTACAGAGAGCTATTTTAGTCCTCCCCGCTCCCCCTCACTCCCCGAGCCGCCGCGCGGAGCCGCGGGATGTTGCAATAGGAGGCTGCATCTCCCCGTCCCCTCCGCAGCTCCCCGGAGCAGAGCAAAGCGGCGGCGGAGAGAGGGCCGGACAACTGCATCGAGCCGGTCTCGCCGCCAGACGGCGTGGCGGAATCGGAGCACGCCAAGAGCGCCACGTACCCGATGCTGTACCGCGAGGGCGAGCAGCTGGACCAGAGGTACCGCGGAGCGACGGGGCGCTGGGAGCAACGCGAGGGTGGTCCCCTTGTCCCCACGACACTCGGGGCTGCAAGGGGACCTGCCTCTGCATTGCACTGTGTCCTTATCACTGCACCATGAGCAGGGCCAGCTGGGGGATGTCTCCTTTTTGTGGCTCCGTTAATCCAAAATGAGGATGAGGGGCCAGCTGGCTCTGGAAACGGCCTCTCCGAGGAGCTGGCCTCGGAGATCCCCCTCCTAGATGGAGCCTTGCACAGTTTGCCCACTGCCCTGCAAGTGCATCCAAGCACAGTGCCCATCTCCTGGGTTGAGCAGGCAGAACGGAGGCGTTCAGACACACCTTGTAGATCCCAGGGATCCCAGTGCATCCAGCTCCATCCCTTTCTCTGGAGCGGGCAATGGCCTGGCGCTGCTTTGGCATCTTTGGAAACATCTCCCTTTACAAACTTTTTTCATGAAGGTTTGGCCGAGCAGAAGAGATCTGCTTTTAGGGAACTGCATTTGAGGGCTGTGAAAGGAATTCAGTTGGGCTCATTCATTGAAAGGTTGGAATAATTAGGAAAGAAGAACTTCTCTTGCAGCCAAAAGCAAATTCACAACCCAGATGGATGTCTGTACGGCTTATAGGGGTGTTTCCCCACTGTGATATATTTAAAATAGAGCTGGCCAGAAAACTTGGAGATACCAAACAATGCAGGAGCCCAAAGACTGATTTGGAGGAGTTTCATTTGAGGTGGGGCTTGGTGAACCGGACATCACACTGGTTTCTAACAGGCTTTTTCATTGCAGGATGGGGTCCAAGTCCCCAGGAAATAACAGTCAGCCCCCAGCTTTCTTTAGCAAGCTGACAGAGAGCAACTCTGCCATGGTGAAATCCAAGAAGCAGGAGATCATCAAGAAGCTCAGCACGACCAACAAGAACGAGACGGAGTACAGTAAGGACACGTGGGGAGGCGAGTGAGGGGCACCGGGGGGACACGTGAAGCAAAGGAGCCTTGGGAGTGGGTGCCACTGTCATTAAGGCTGGGACTCGCACCCAGTTGTCTCCTGGTCGGGCTGGGCTTTGCTGGGAAGCACCAGTTCCAGCCGCTCGCCTGGTCCTGGGTGGCTGTGAGCACCCGGGGAGGTGACAGGAGGGTGTCTCAGCTGCATGGCTCTTGCTGTGGGGCTGTCAGCCCAACCTGTGTGGCAGCAGCAGATAAACTAAAGAGGAAGGAGGTAATGAGTTGAGCATGGAGGTGACTTAAGAGCGATTGATATTTTAATGAGTGACCGGCCAAGCTGAATCCTCCCTCCTTGAGGTGCATCTCCCCGCAGCGTTACATTAATCCCTCCATCAATATTGGTACAGCTCTGTAAAACTAACCAGGCTGTCTCGTATTAGAAATTCAGCCCGTTCATTCATTAACCACTAATAGAGTAGATAGGATCATGATTTAATTTAGCCCAGCATTATACAGTCAATACTAATTCAATTTGAATCCATCTTACAACAGCTGCATCGGATAAGAGGGACCGAGCTGTCTCGTCTCCGGGATGAGGTTACCATGAGCCAACTGTATTGTTATGCCCCTTTGGGGACACGCGGCTGAACCCCGTGACATTCCACACTTTCCCTTATCAAGGGAAAATATACAGAAATAGGAAACAGCTCTTATTTTATGAGAATTTCTGTTATTCTAAGGAAAGCGATATCCAAGTCAAACAGCTCAGCTAAGAAGGAAAATATTGATTTAGCATTTCTCCTCCTCCCCACTGCCCCAGCCTGCTCCCTGGCTATGGGGATTTGAGCCTTTGGAGGCAGCAGGGAGGGTTGAGCCCTGCAGAGCCCTGGGAGGGTCCGGAGGGCACCAGGTCAACCCCGAGTGTGGGGACACTGCACGTGGGCTATTGCCAGCCTGGGCACTGCGATGGGGACACCAGTGTCCTGCCCTGGCCACTGTGACAGGTCTGTCCCTACAGCCAGCCCATTCACACTGCTCCCTCTGCTAAAGAACTCTTTTTTTCCCCAGATGTTGGGCAGCCTGGGACAGAGATTTTCAATATGCCAGCGATTACCGGAGCAGGTAACTCTCTCGCTTTATCTGTACCGTGTCTCATCTCTTACAGACTTCACACTATGAAGAAGAGGAGACTCAGTAGATTTAAATTGGGGGCAAGGAGTTGTTTTTTGTGCTTGTTTCTTTGCAATAAGACCAGGTGTATCTGTCGCTGAGAGGCTGAAGGCCTCAGCACACCGTAACTTGCTGGTGTTGAGTTGGGGCAAGGCAGCATAGCTCCTCTGAAAGCCTTGCAGGCCTCGGGGGTTGAGCAGAGGTTGAACCCCAATAGTGACACCAGCAAAAAGTTTGTCACAAGGGCTTGGCCAGGTCGTTCTGGGTTGGCAGTCTGGTCGAGGTGTGTTAGCCCCGGAGGCAGGTAAGGGGCACGGGAGGTCCAGCCTCGCTGGGAGCTGCAGCGGATGCTGTGAACCGGGTGCTGCTCTTGATGGGACCTTGTGGCCACACACGTAGGAGGAGGAGATGGTGGATGGGGAGCAGGGCACCAGCAAAGGCAGTGAGGGTAGGAAACGGGCTTCCCGCTCCTGCAGGCTGGATGTGCTGTGGGAATTGGGCATCCAGAGCATCCCATAACCTTGAAGTGAGACTATTTGTGCAAACAAGTGATGGCTGCAAGCAGAGGGAAGGGGTTATCTGGCAGACGTTACACGTGCACAGCACAAGGCAAAGCCCCCGCTCTGACACCTCTGCGTTCAGCAGCATTAACGCCCTCAGGCAGCAGGAGCACCTCCGGGCGGGTGTTTTAGAGCATGAACAGGAATGACTAAACTATCCAACTATCCCACAGGCAGGGATAACGCCCAGGGCCACCATGGTTTGTGCCCCCACCGAGCCAGGCCTCAGGGCAGGGCATCCCTTGCGCATCCGCATCCCTAGGAGACGTTGCTGCCCTGTAGGCATCGGTGCTGGGAAGGGAGTGAGAGCTGGAAGGTGGTTGGGACAGGGAGCCGGGAATGCCGGAGGCTGCTGGTGGTCCCCAGCTCCCCAATTGCAAACCTGCTGCCGAGAGCCAGCCCGGTGCAGCGCCCGTCCCATGGAGCCTGCGGGAAGAGCAGAGCCCCAGGGGGATGCGGAGGGGACGCGGGGACCCGCTGCCCCTCTCCAGGAGGACGAGGGGGCCTGGGCGCTGCCGCCGCGCGCGGAGCAAAGCGGAGGGGCTGACTCCACGCGCCGTGTCTGTATCTCGCCCTCGCTTGTCTCCTGTAACCGCCGCGCTGGGAATGCCGGTCGCGTGGCTGCGCCGCTGGCCCCGCGCGCCGCTGCACCATAACTGCATGGCTTGAGACTCACCGCGGCGAGGGACGGGAGGGCTCTTCCTCGCCACCGCCAGCCACGCCGGCCCTGGGTTCCTGCTCCCCGACACGGCCCTGGGCAGGCTCTTCCCTGTCTTTTCCTCCTGGAGAAAGCGGCCCAACCTCCGGCGTTTCCGCACGCCAGTTTCCCAGGCGGGTGTGATGCGTGCAGGAGCATCCCATGGCCATGCGGGAAGCGCCCCGTCCTGCTGCGCCTCCCCGAGGGGCTCCACAAGCACCCTCCCTCCATCCCTCCCTCCTTCCCTCTCTCCTTCCCAGCCCTCCCAAGCCTTGAGCCCTGGGAACCCCGTGCCCGGGATCCCGGATGAGCCCCGTCCCCTGCCCCGGGGCGGGTCGCAGCGGGAGGCGGCGGGGGTCCCGCCGGCGACCCGGCGTCGCGGGGCCCTCAACACGGACATGACGAAGTGTGTTGCTTTGCGGGAATGTGCTGACTGTTTGTTTCTTCCCTTCTCCCTTGTCTCCTTCCTCCCCTTCCCCGTCCCCCCCGTCTTTCTTCTCATTTGGCTCCCTCCCCACCCTGTCCATCCCCGTCTTTCCTCCCCGTATCTCCCAGGGCTAATCAGTTGTAGGAGCCAGGCGGTCCAAGAGAATTCCAGTACCAACATGGGGTTGGAGGCAATAATTAGGAAAGCCCTAATGGGTAAATATGACGAGCAGTGGGAAGAGCGCTCACCTCTCAGTGCCAATGCTTTTAACCCTCTGAATGCCAGTGCAAGCCTGCCCGCTGCTATGCCCATAACTCCTGCTGATGGACGAAACGAGGACGTGCGCTCCTTGCCAGGTCTGCAGCCCTCTCCCCCTTCGCTCTCTCTGTGTTATTAATTCTCAGCCTTGATATTTCCCCTTTCACGGGTGGATTTGTTCCCCCTCCCAAAACACACCCCGTTTTTTTTTTTGTTGTTGTTCATTTTGGTTTTCTTCCCTCCTCCCGCCCCGGCTTGGAGCTTTGTGAATCCGCTGATTAATCCTGGTCTTGTTTGATGTTAATTTTATAGTCTCGGGAGGTGCTGTTGCTTTCTCTAAACCACTGACTGTGCTCCTTTCCCCGTTTGTTGTGTTTTAATTTCTCCTTTCCTTAGCACGTTGAGGAGGTTTATGGGGGCAAAAAAGAAATGCCGGGATGCCAAAGCCGTAAATTAAAACAGTTCCCCCTAAACCACCCGTAAACCCGTCCGGCCGCCCGCCTGGGGACACGGGGCTGGGGCGCTCGCTGCAACCGTGGCCGCTGCTCCAGGACGGCGGCTGCTCCCGCATGGGGCCCGGACCCCGGGGGGACGGACAGACGGATGGACGGGGGCTCGGAGCCAGGCGGGGAGGGCAGGAGCGGGTGCCCTTCGCGCTGCGGCCGCCCTCGGTCCGGCACCTCCTACTGCAACAGGGATTGGGGCAGCCGGAACGGGGCCAGGCGCTCCAGCCTGTGGCAGGAACAACTTTCCTGGCTCCTGCAGCCGCCTGCTGCTTCCGTCCATCCGTCCGTCCCTCTTCCCAAAGAGCCGGGTGTCCTGCCTGGCTGCAGCCTCGGGGGCCGGTTTGGCTTTAAACCTCTTGCAAACTGGCTGGCGGTGGCCGAGGGCTTTGCCGGGGGGGTCGAGGGGAGCCCTGGCTGCGCAGACAGAGGCCGGGGAGCGCGCGGGGGCTGCGGATGCGCCCGCTCCCCGCGCGCCGGGAAGCGCCGCGGGCTCCCGGCGCAGGGGGGGACCGCGGTGACGAGCGGCCGCTTCTCTTTGCAGGAGGAGGAGGGAAGCCAAAGATCGCGGCCAGGCCCAACAGCCGCAAGGCCAAGTCCCCGGCGCCGGGGCTCTCCTCTGGCGAGAGGCCGCCCTCCGTCTCCTCCGTGCACTCGGAGGGCGACTGCAACCGGCGGACGCCGCTCACCAACCGCGTCTGGGAGGACCGGCCGTCGTCCGCAGGTACCGCCGCACGGGGTGGCACGGGGCGCCCTGATGGCCATGGCCCCGTCGGGCTCCGAACCCTGGGGCTGCCCATTCCCTGGTGCCACCGCGTGGCATTGCCCCCTTGCCGGCCCCTTGCGGGATGGCCCAGCCCCACGGGTGCCCACGAGGGGGTCCAGGCTGGCGGGCAGCCCCACGGCGCTGACTCTCTGCTTGGTTCCCCCCGCGCAGGTTCGACGCCGTTCCCCTACAACCCGCTCACCATGCGGCTGCCCAGCGGGGTGGTGACGGCGGCGGCGCCGGCCGCGGGACAGACACTTGT
>JAWLRI010000333.1:3296063-3318932 GCA_034781795.1 Crypturellus tataupa | reverse complement strand
ACGGGTGGGACGAGGAGCCCAAGCCCCTGCTCTGCTCCCAGTACGAGACGCTCTCGGACAGCGAGTGAGCGCCCGGCCCGCGAGCCCAGGGCCCCCGCGCACGGCGCCCGGAGCAGCCCCGCGGCACCAGAGCTGCTTCCGTTCATTTCTTTTCCCCCCTCTTTTTCATTTTTTCCTTTCCCAACCAGCCGATTCTGGGGGGGCTGTTGGTTTCTGCATTTTTTTTTTCCCCTCCTCTCTCAACATCTGGAAGTTTCTGACTCCTCTCCAGTCTGAAAAAAAAAAAGGAAAAAAAAAGAAGCCTTAATGAGATAAAAATCCTGGGAATCCCATTTGGATGCTGGTGCCCGGGCTCGAGAGTGACTGTGCGGCCGGCACTGGGGCAGGAAGGTGGCGGCACCGGTGGCACCGGCACGCGGCTCGGGGGCTTGGAGCGGTGAGGAGCCCCTGGAATGAGGAATCCCTGGAATGAAGAACCCCTGGAATGAGGAGCACGGGAGCCCGGGGACGGATGGACGGACAGACGGACACCGTGGCCTCGCGCCTGGGCTGCCCATGCAGCGAGGAGCTCCGGGGCACCCAGCGGTGCCGCAGGGATGCGAAACCTGGAGAGGGAAAAAAAAAAGAGTTAAAAAATGTTTAAAAAGGAGAAATAGGATCCAAAGCCTTGGGGGGGTCTCCGAGCCAGCGCGAGCGAGGGCAGCGCGTCCGCCCTGGGGAGACGCGGCACGAGCTAACGGGCAGGGAGGCCAAGATCCATTTCTTACAAATAATAATAATAATAATAATAACAGTCCCTTCAGCAAGAGAAATCCTGGGCTTGAGTCGGAGGGGGAAGAGCTTTCCCGGCGGGGGCCGGCGCGCTCCAGACGAAGGGGCTCGGTGGCTTTAAGTGCTTTGTTTTCTGGATGGCGAGAAAAGGCAATTGTAAATTGTATTGGTCTACAGGGTATATTTTTGATACCTTCGGTGAATTATGTCAATATTTTACGCAAGGAAGGACTTTAACAAAACACAGTATTACATGCTGTAAAAGAGGTTTCTGTTCCTACCCGCGGGGCTTTGATGCATTTGTCCATTGTATGGAAATGTTTAAAAAAAAAAAAAGAGAAAAAAAAAGAAAAAAAAGGAGAAGGCAACGTTGATCCATCAAAGTCACCTGTAAGGCAGGAGAATGTATGAACGCAGTTAAAACACACGAAAAAAGACCCTTGCCGTGGTCGCAGGGCCCGAGGAGCCGGGTGCAGGGCGCGAGGCCGGGGAGCTCGCAGCATACGTTTAGAGGAAAAAAAAGAGAAAAAAGGAAAAAAAAAAGTTTTTATTGTATTTTTGTGATACACACGAATGCTCTACTTTACTTTTTTTTTTTTTTTCATTCCATGATGTTGGATCATATCTGCAGTTACATGGTTAAAGAACAAAATATTAGACTTTTTTTTTTTTTTTCTCGTTCACTTCTGCTTTCTCGCTCCGGGGGAAAACGATGGCAAAAAAAAAGAAAAAAAAAAAAACCCAAAATGTATTAATCGCTTCGCATTCTGTACGCTCAAGGAAAAACAAAGAAAACCAGCCCCACGGCACAGACTTTCTGCCTCTTCTGCTGCTGGGTGGAGGAGCCGGGGGGAGGACAGGGGGTGGCGCCGGCCCCGTTCCTTTTCCCCCTTTCCCTGTTTGAGGTTGATTCCGGTTTCAGAATGACGGGGTTCGTCGTTTGTTTGGGTTTGGTTTTTTTTTTTTTTTTTTTTTTTTTTTTTTGGTTGTTTTTTTTTCTGTTTTTTACAATGTACAGGTTTTTAATGTTCATCGATGTTTTGTCTTTTCTGTTGTGCTTTTTTTTTTTTTTTTTTTTAAGAAAAAAAAAAGAAAACGAGAAAACGTACGAGCGCTCTGGGCAGTCTGTGGGTTCCCGGGGTGCTGGTGCCGGCGTCTCCGCTCTTTGGGAATGGCTGTTCAGGCGCTCCAGGTCCTGCTGGGAAAAGCCTCGATTCCAGCCCATTTGGAGCCTCTTCCTTCACCTTTTTCTGGGGTGAAAAAAGGCAGAATGAAAACTGAGCAAAGAACAAAGCGCTGTGAGATGCTTCGGTCTCGGGAAGATGTCAAGAAAGGTTTTCTAATGGAAAGTGGATGCGATTGGGATGGGAATGGCCACGGGAGAGCCCATGGGGGCTCTGCAGGATGCGCCGGGCTGAACCTGGCGTCTCCTTCCCGTCCACTTTGGTTTCCACTTCCATTGAGGTCCGAGCAAGGAGCTACCGAGGGTTTGTGAGGAGTTCTAGGGGCTCAAAGCGGCACAAATAAATAATCCACCCCGGGCGCTGCCAGGATGGGGCCTGGAGGGGTTTGCAGGGCTGCTCCCCTCCAAAGGATGGATGGATGGATGGATGGATGGATGGATGGATGGATGGATGGATGGATGGATGGATGATGGACGGTTGGGTGGATAGGTAGATGTTGGGGGCAGCAGTGTTGAGCAGCTTACCCCTGAGTTCGGGGTGGCCATTCCCGATGTCCCTGTTGGTGCAAGCAAAGAGCCCTGGGCAATTTATCGCTTGAATCGTGCAGAGCTGGGGAGGGGAAATCCATCTTCTGTCCAAGCAAGCTGCGCAGAGCTGTTCCGAAGTGAGCTGTGTGATAGACGGGGCTGCATGTACGTCCCCAAGATGTAAATATTTAGGCAGCTGCTGTAAGGGCTTGCTGTTCTCCTGCTCCAGGTGGAGGTTTCTGCTCGCTGCTTTTCCGCTCGGTGTTCCCACTCGCGAACAGTGCAGGCGGCAGCGTCCCCATGCTACCGGGTTAAATAACAATAATAATAATAATAATAATAATAATAATAATAATAATAATAATAATAATAATAATATAGCAAGCAAAGGGCAAGCACAAAGCTGATTTGCCAGCACACAGCAGCATTCCTGCCCCTTGGCGTGTGCCATCCCAGGAGGTGCTCACGGGGCCGCGCGGGGTGACGGGCACCGGTAGCGCCCGGGCCCCGAGGAGCCACAAGCATTTCCAGCCACCCCAGCCTTGCGCCGCTGCGACATTCCGGGTGTTTTTGTGGAAATCCTCCTTGGAAAGGCCGGCAGCTCCAAGGGCAGGAGGGTAAGTTCATAAATAGCCTCCCCTGCACCAGCACCGACACAACCATGAGCTCCGAGAGCGATGGCCGTGGTCAACAGCTCATAGAGATGCTGAAGAAACAGGTGGGAAAACTCCAAATTCGAGACCAACACTTGTGATTTAATGAGGGAGAACCTTAGACCTACTTGGAAAGCTCTTGCATAAGGATTGGAAATGAAACGGGACAAAAGCAGATGGCTTCTGAAAGCAGCAATAAAAAAAGTGGTAGAAATCCAGGCTCGCTCAGCGTGGGAGCTGGTGGCAGATGGGATGTTCTGAAGGGGATGGGGAGGATCGTGGATCATCCCTGATCCCATTGTCCTGGACAGGGACCACACGGAGGAGCTGAGCGATCTGTCCAGGCTCGTGGTGATGAATTGGGCTTTAATTCAGATTTACACCCTCCTGACAACCACGATGCAAAAACCCGTCCATCGGTTCCTGGCATTAACCAGGGAATTACATCCACTCCCTGATACGGGTACAGAGGCCCAGGGATGGCCCTGGCGGCACATGGGACATCCTGGACTCACAAGGAGCTTCGGGAGAGACCAGAGCAGCTCGGGAAGCGGCTCCAGGTCCCAGGTGGCCGTCAGGCACGGGGGGGCTCGTGCTGGTGCTCCCCATTCCGACGGGGTGATCCCAGCGCGTGCAGGGACCAACGAGGTCCAGGAGCGGCCAGAGAGCAGCCCCAAACCCCTGCCTGCAGGCGGCACCAAGGATGGGTCTGGCCTCTAGCAGGGTCAAATCAGAGCTTTTTCCATGGGGATGTTAATCCAGAGCTTTGCGTTGGAGCCGTCTCCGGACTTAATGTTTCTGGATGGAAAACGAGCATCCGTCTGGCTAAGGAAGGAGCAAATCTTTGTACCTGCTCTGTACCCAGGTGGGACGTTGCAACCACCTCACACGGTGCTGGTTCCAGCTTGCCATCCAGCTCGCCACGTTGGACCCGTTTTTAACCTACCAGAATCAATTCGGCCTCGCAGGGCACTGGGGTGTCCCACATCCGCACGGAGCAGCGGCCGCTCCGGGGTCTCTCTGTGGCCACGGGCAGCCTTCCCATTAGCTCCGGATGGTCCCTCTGCCCCCGGCCAGGCTGGATGTGGAGCGAAGGGTGTGAATGTTGGCTGGGAGGACCCCGTTGGAAAGGGATCCCATAGGATCAAGGCTCCTCCTGCCCCCCGTTTGGGGTCTGGGCAGAGAGAGCCGGAGCCCCCAGCCCGGCAGCCCTTCCCGCTGGGTTTGCACCGCGCACAGCAGAGCGACGCGCGAGGGGCAGCGCTGCTCTCCAGATGTTCCCCTTCACCGTCCAGCAGTGTTTAAAAATACACGGGATTCCTTTCCCCCTGCCCTTCCCTTTCCAAGGGAGAGGAGGGCCCGTCGGGGGGGTTGGACATGGGAAGGGGCCGGGAAGCGCCTCTGGAATGTCGCTTTTTGGAGAAAGGGCCGAGCTCAGCGCTCAGCGCAGCGCGCGGGGGCTGGTGCGGCTGGAAGTGCAGGCGCTACCCGGGCCCCGTCGGAAGCGAGGGGAAAGCCCAGCTGCGCGGGGACGGGGTCAGGGGATACAAAGGCTTCCATTTCCTGAGGCGTTTGTCAGGAAGACGAATGCGTTTGCTTAAATCCGCTGCGTTTTCCGCCCTGGCCTCCCACGCAAGAGCCACATGGACTTTCACCAGCGTCCGCGGTGCTCCAGGGCACACGGGCTTGGCCTCGGCACCCATCGCATCACTGGTATCAGTGATCGGCTCCTTTTGAAGGGAAACGGGCAGTTTTCAACGCTATATCTATAACTAGCTTATTGCTGGTGTGTTCCTCCCTTGAAAATGATAAATGGGGGATTGATGGTTCTCGCTGGTTTGTGAATAATCAGGTTATTTCCCTGCGAAGCCCCTGGGGAGGGGAGGGTTTCTGCAATGCTCCATCAAAGGCGATGCAATTTGCAGCGTGCGTTTTGCTCGGTCCTGCTTTGCACTCGGGGTGTTTCGCACCCTCCCGCCCGTGCAGGCGTTCGCGTCCACGCGCTCGGTCTCGGCACAACCTCATGCTGCCACATGGCCCCTGGGCATCCCTGCGCCTTCAGATGTGGTGGCGATGAGGGGGAAGCGCCGGTGCCATCTGCATCTCCAGGACCTGCAAACAGCCCCCAGGGCTGCGGATCTGCCTGCGAGCCAGGACGGGCCCCAAGGAGATGGTTCATGTGTTTGTGCTGCAGAAATGCCTCCTCGCCAGGCGCGCAGTCCCGTCGGGAAGGGGATCTGGAGGTGCTTAATGGGAGAGCAGGGTATTTGTGTGCTGGGAATGTGCCGTCCGCCTGCCTGCTTGCAGGGTGGGAAGGATACAGCAGGAATCACAGACTTGGCAGGACGAGCTGTTTCATCCACGTAGCTGTGACCTCCCCACCAGGCTGGGACACAGAAGCGCAGAGATGCCTGGATCTACTGTTACTGTTAGAAGCAGAGAATAGAGCCCATAGGACTCATTACACCCTGAAAAGCACCTCAAGGCTCCTCAGTTCCCTTCAAGAACAAACCCTTCCTGCACCCACTCTGCCCTCCGTGGCTGCAGCCCTGGTTCATCCAGCTCCGGTTCCTCCTCCTGGCGGGATGCGCCGGGAAGCAGCAACGGAGCCACAGGGAGCCCCAGCCGGCGGCTCTGGGGACAGGCACAGAGGGAGCTGGTGGCTCCGCTGCTGTGGAGCATCCCGACCCATCCATGCCATCCCCCTGCACAGGGACGGCTGCTCCGTGTCCCTCTGCCAGCCGAGGGGTTTGACAGGGTGCAGTTTGACGGGTGGTTTCATCACCTGGGCACAGATTTGTGCCGCGTTTGGGGACTGCGACAAAACTTCCCTGCTGTTTGGCATCCCCTAGACCCATGTGCAGGTCCTGGCTACGGCGCTGCCAGCGGAGACCCGAGGCCTCGCTCTGTGCAAGCTGTCGGGCTGGCACCAGAGGGACGTTTTCCTGCTGCAGTATCAGCCAGGGTTATTTCTGCCATCAAATCCCCCCTTGCTTTTGGCTGCCCTCAGCTGTGATACGTGACTGTCATTTCCCCGCGCTCGGCTTTGCTGCGTGCGCTGGGGATTCCAGCACGGGGGGGTTTACGATGATGATTATTTAATCTCTGCCTGCCCATTATCAGCAGCTTATTTTAGGTGAGGCTTTTGGCGTTTTACACGCAGCATTCCTGCTGTCTGAAAAGAAAAACCCGCCTAAGCCTTTCCTTCTGTTCGTGACGGCGTCTAGTCTCAATTCGAAGCCCATCCATTATAACTTCAGCACCTTGTAATCCCTCCGAGATATGTGCAATTACTCTCTGAAATATCCCAGGAGCAGAACTAATACCAAGCATCATCTGCTTAAATTTACAGCATCCAAATGGCACAGTAAAAGCCACTAGCTCAGGGGTTAGCTCATCCGAGCGCACTTGCCAAAACACATATCCTGCCTCGGCTCCGGTTTTGCTTGGGAGGGCTCAGCTGCCACCTCCGGAATCTTCCCCGGGCAGCGTTCCTGGTTTATAGTTTTATTTAAGTAACGAGAGCGGATGCGCGCGGCCTCTGTCTGGCATTTGGGTCGCAAGGACTGGGCTCATCCCGGCGGCACCTCCTCTGCCTTCCCCGTGTTGCTGCGTTCGACTCCCTCGGGTGTCTCCCAGGAAAGGTTTGGCAGGGATTTGCGTGCCAAAACGTTTGGATTAGGGTCGGGCATCCTCATCGGCACATCCCGCGGCCCTGGAGCATCACGCGGCTTCCCTTCGCCTTCCCGTTCCTTACGCCTTAGCAGCCGGTTCTGTCCAAGCCCATTGACTTCATCCCTATAAATCCAATATGACTTTTCCATGAGGATTAGTGTCAGATTCTCCCTGCAGACATCCTAGGTCTTGGAAGGCAGCAGGGAGCTCTCCTCATGCTGGCTGGCAGACCCCAGGCAGCTACAGGGATGGCGTTGAGAGAGAGTTCACGGTGAGACGGCGTTTTAGCCCTGACGCAACCCATCTGCCTTGAGGCTTTGGAACGCTGGAACGTACCGAGGATCCCGGCAATGTCCTAGGACACAGGGATATGACGCAAGTATTGCTTCTCCCAGCGGCTGGAAGGGCATGGAAAAGCTGCGAGAGGGATTATTTAAATCGCACACCAGGGCTTCGTAACTAGCAAGAACAAGATTGAGCAAGAAGAGAGAAATTTACGGTGAGTAACTGCTGACCAGCGAAATTCTGAACTGAAAAAAATGACCTGGCAGGAAATGTGAGTTCTGTGCCCGTCTGCCTGAGCTGTTTGAACGTCCCCAGGGCAGAGGTGATGGAGATTTTACAAGTCACGGCACCAGTCAGCTGAGCCGCAGCCGCCAGAGCACAGAGAGCTGCTTGGAATTCCATGGATAAACAGGGAAAGCATCCCATGTGGATGCAAAAGTGGCAACAGATACCAAGGGAATGGATAAACGGATAAGGAAGGAAGCTCTGAATGCAGCAGTATAACAGTTTGTGCATTTTATTATGATATATAAATTTTTGTCTTCTTAAATTACTCTGCATGAGTTGAACAGGAAGGGATTATTGTGGAGGGGGAATATACAAAAATAAAAGGATATCGTGAACTACTGCATTACCACATATACACCAGTAAAGTACTTCACAAGCACTTAGAGAATCAGACTTACAAAAATAAAAATATGACACATCCTTATGCATCTCCACCAGTCCATGTTCTCTCTGCCCTTCTCTAACCTTCAATCACCTTTCAGCCCCATCGTCAGGTCACTCTTCACGTGGTGGGACATGTTGCTCATTTTGATGGCCCTCCCAGCACCTGAGAAGGAATGAGGGTCACACAAGACCTAGAAAATAGAGCAGTTCTTGGTGTGTTTGGGGTGGATATGCAGAACTGATCAGTCTGTGCGTGATGGTGGGTTCACGTGGCCATAGAAACATGAGCAACCACCAAGTGAGATCCACCCTTTCCTATGAAGCACAGACACACACGGCTCTATGGGCCTCATAGACAAACCTGGGGCCTGAAACACTGTGAGAGAGGATGAATCTGCCCTCATTTCAACTCTAACCAAGGCAAGGACACTTGTTCCTGCAGGAAGAAGGCAGGTTACAATTCAAATGGCGAAATATCCTATCTCAGAACCAGTCACCTCTAGTCTTCACACAACCTCCAGTCTGCAGTTTGCTCTGCAGATTCTTTTCCTCCTTGTCCCTCTAGTGACCTTCCCGATTTTGTAAGACTCACTCAACATAAATAATAAACAGCACTCACCTCCCCGACCAGCAGCTCACGCAACCGCTGCTATCAACACCCAAACCTCATATCATCATTCCCACAAAGCCTGCACCCAAGGTGCGAATCTGTCTGTATTTCACATTGAGAAAAGTAGAGCTGTCTTTACAAAGGAAGAGAAAAAAAAAAGGAAAAAAAAAAAGATTTTTGGTCAAACTTGTTCTCTGTGGCTTGTGCAAAGTATTTTTGAGATTCTGAAAGGTCAATACTTAGGGTTTCTGGCCCCAAATGCAATGACAAGTAATACAGGCCTGTTCCCACTTTGTCTCTTGAAAACAAGTGTCCAAAAGGAGTAAGGAAAGGGAAAGGCAAAGGCAGACGAGACACGATGACACTCAGTTGTATTCAGAGGCCAAACAACCACAGAAACAAAGTGGATGAAGGACAAATGCTTCATCTTTGAGACAGAGACCTTCCAAATACTCTGTTTTGATGTAAAAGAAAGCATAATTAAAAAAAAAAAAAACTACTATAATGAAAACCAGAAGGCTTCTGTGAAAATTTCTGGTTTCAGAAAATAACTACTGAAAGAAAATAATTCCTAAAGGCAAAGTTTGACTTCACCCATCAGGCTCACAGAACTATGGAAAACTGGCACCTTCAGATCCTGGGGAAAAACGTGTAGCCACAATCCCAGCTGTTCAAGGAAACTCCTTCGTAAGCAGCATTTCCACGCTCTAGGTTCATCATTTTTATCTTTCAGAAAGTACACATAAATGAGGATCTGTTGTTTGAGATGGAAAATGCTCAGTTTAAAATAAAAACACCTCTCATGGGACAAATTGTTCCATTTAGACAAAACGTACTAGAAAAAAAAGGCACCTGGGAGGGATTCCTAATTGGCAACACAGTTCAGTTTCTCTTTGAGCAAGAAATCATCACCTATCCCAACTGTGAAAAAATCCGTCAGGATTAAGAGGATCCCCTGATGCCACCTAACTTGGCCATGGAAACAGGAGCAACAGAGACAGGAGCAGGACAGGCAGGATGTGTCCTGGTCACCACACTGGGAAATACACAATAAGTAACAAGATGATTTACCAAGTGTGACTCCAACCTGCATCACACAGGGACCACATCCACCCCAGCTTAAGGTGCCCTCAATATCTAGTCCCAGGCTCAATTTCTAAGCTAACTGCGCAGCCCTGTGTTCACTGGAGCTCTGGGGAGAGGTTGCTTCAGGCTGAGTGACCCCTTTGGAGGCAAATGCTGCTTTGAGAAAACAAGTCTTGAGCAATAACAAATAATGTGCATTTCTGCATTGCTTGAAAGAATTCTATGGTCAGTGGAAGCCTTGGAAATCCATTAGGATATTTCTCTCTACTTGGTTCTAACTCCCAGAGTTAATCACCGACTTAGCACACAGCATATCTCTAAACATAAATGATGCTTCCACTGCTAGGATTTAGGTGTGTATATATAAAGGCTTATGTTGTCCTCTGGTAGGAAAACGGTGCTCCATTTTAAACAAGAAAGCTCTGTTTCATAAAGGTCACAGTTCTGATCTACCAATTGCCCTTTGAAAATGATGGAAAAGGGCACTATTTAAAATATTATTTTTTTTAAGTTTGTCAGATCGTTTTTTAATCTCTGTGGGTTTGTGCGTCAACTGTTCTGGGCAATCAGCTATGTCTTGTTGACATTGTTAATAGGGTTTCTGACTTGGCTGCTTTCTGAAATAACTCAATCAGACTCACAGCAAGTCAGGAACAAAATGGAAAGTTTAGAAGAGGGAAAGCTGGAAATTAATTTCCGGAGCTGTGTAGCTATTTTCTAAGTCTGTGCTCTTACGAGAAGCATGCAAAAATTATTGTAAAATTTTTGGAGAAAACTCCCTGCCATTTTTCAAAGGTTTTCTGTTTGCAGGAGCCCAGGCTCTGCAGATTTTCAGTGAGCTACCAACACGCAGAGGTGCCAGGAGATGTGATTCATGACTGCGGAATGGTTTACCTTGGGGTGGATGTAGTGACTCCTGCTCTTGCTAAGTTTCCTAATTCTGCTGTAGGGACAACTCAGTTGTTGACTTGTTATAACCAGGCTGAGGAAGGAAATTCAGCGCAGATTTGGGCTCTTCAATAACTCTGACTCTCTGTGGGAGTCTGGATGCTCCTCCACAGTCAGTTATCCATGCCACAGGTATGGAAACCACCGAGTGCGTGAGCAATGCTCATGAGTTAGCCCTGCACCACCTTCCCTAAAGCTAGCTAGCATCTCCCTGCACTGCACTCCTCTCTGCAATGCAGCCCTGAAACCCAAGGGTTCGCGGATGCATCCTTGCAGACTGGATGCCAGGGCACTATCAGAAAAGAGCTGCAGACCTACCCTGTTTCCTTGTCTCCCTTGCAAACTCTGTGCCAGGCTGGGTCTCAATAGAGGCTGTGGTTGTGGGCAGACCTTGCTTTGCCACGCGTGCAGGCTGGCAGGAAAACGTTGCTGGCACCTGGGTGACATTCCTGCTTGTGTCCCATTGAGGCACGTTTCAGGCAACCTGTGGGATTAGGGGCAGACAAGGTCATGACTATTCACAGAGCTTCCTTGGCTCCTCTCCAGGCTCCAGGAAGGCTGTTACCTGCAGAGGGAAAAGCATACAGCGAGTAATCGCTCTGTGCACATCTGCTCCTGTGGCACGGAGACAGTGCCCCCAGCTTCCTACATAGGCCTGGACTTCTCGGTTACATCTTCCTGTGGAGCCTTCTGCTATTTCCCACATCAGGGACCTCTGGGAACCACAAATCTCCTCTGGATACTCCCACTGTACCCTCTTGCTATGGTTCGTGGGCATCTAGCTGCCAGCGAGGGCACTTGGTGTCCTCCTGCAATGGAACATTCTGATACAAACACTTGCCCGCTCTGCCTTCAAACCTTAAAAGATTTGGCTGGGTGGTTGTTGGGCAGGCTGGACGGTGACTCTGCATTTGTCTTCTCTTAATCTCTTTTGAGATTAAGTCAGCTCTTAAGGCCACGGTAAGTCTCACCTACGTGCTAGACAAAACCTAGCGAGCTCATAAAGCAGCACTCTGCTCTGGGTAAGAGGGTCCTTTGTCATCTTGATTTCATCTAAACACAAGTCAAAAATGGATATGCTCAGAAAAAAAAAGAAAGAAAACAACAAAAAATAAGATCCAGATCACAAACGTCAGAAACGTCGTAAAACGCAAGCCAGCCTGTCACTGATCAAAACCATCCCAAGTCCTGCAAGCCTCCTCCCAGCCAGTCCAGCCTCACCCAAGACCACACGTTCTCTAGCCACTAATAGTTGCCACCACTGAGGGTCCAGCAAAGGCCACAGTGTCCTCAAGGTCACCAAGTCGCCAGCAGCAGCAGCGCGGATCAGAGGGTCTCACTGTAGATGACGCAGGGGCTGGTTTCCTCGCACAGTTCCAGCTGCACGCTGGACGCAAACCAGCGCTTGGCAGAGCCCAAGCTGTAGTTGAGGGTGGTCCGGTAAATGTTCTTGGCGCGTTTCGGGAAAATGATGGTCGTGCTCTGGAACCGCAGCGGCTTTTGGCGAGGCTCGAAAATCAGCTGGGACTTGTAGTTGCGCCAGGTGCAATTGGGGGCGGCGATGATGGTCTCGCTGTAGGTGGTGACAGTGGGGATGGGGCTGTAGAAGATGTCATCCCGGTAGTGCTTCTCGGAGTCGTACTTCACCTCCGAGTTGCACCTGCAGAGAACGCCGAGGCATCAGCAATGGGGTTTAGGCAGCAAACAGAGGGGTAGGACTGACCCTTTGAGATTAGCAACTTCTATCAGATCCTAAAGTTGGGGCTGAGCAAAGAGCGGGGTGCCTGTTCTGATGTATCAGAAGTTTGCAGACACCAGGACAGAAGCCTCTAAGCTGGGGCAAGGCCAGAGGCTGAGGAATGGATGTTCATCTATGGACTCCACAGCAAGAGCCTGAAGTCCCAGGCACATTCTTGACCAAGTATTGATCCATGCATTTTTAACAGGCCCAGCCACACAACATCCATTTAAAATGCTGCATGCCCCTGTGGAACCAAGGTCCACAGGGCAGTGACTTGTGGTAGGTCTCACCATGCTCCTTACTACTAGTGCTAGGCCTGGAGGATGACCTGGCCCCAGTGGCCAGGCTGAAGAGACCCTGCTGGTGGCCTACGGGCACGGACTGTCACACTGAAGGCAAGGGGACCTACTTGCCAGCACGGTGAGTCTGCTCTTGCTTCATAGTCCTTGCTGTCCATGCAAGCCCTAGTGTGGCAGGAGAATAATGCTATCAAGACGGTTGTCACAGTGGCAGAATCACGGTGTTTGGGACATCTGGAGAGTTGCTATGGCTGTGAGATTTTCTCTTTTTCTTTACACTGTTGTGCCACCAGAGCACAAGAGAAGCCCAAGCTAGACAAAATCAAAGGTGCTGGTTGGGGCCTACAGAAAATCCAGGCAATGGTCATATAACAGGCACAACCAGGAGATACTGTGTGCCATGGCTGTCAAAAACCAAGCCATGGGACCTGAGGCAGCAGCAATGTTAACAGATGTTGTGACAGTTGTTGTGTCAGTCACAAAATGTGGGTTCTTTGCTCCTCAAACCCTGCTCTGGCAATGAGCAGCCAAGGAATGTGCAGCTCCACGTAACCAAGATTAAAAGCTGGAAGCTGGGTGTGTGCTCGTCATTACCTTCACCCGCAGCAGGGTGGACTGAGTGTGCTCCGCGTGTAACCCGAGCTGCTCTAATGTATTTTGCACAGCTAGGGTGTAAGCAAGTCATTCAGTGCACATAAAACACGACTCTGCTGTAATCACCATTAAACCTGCCTGCCGGCAGTTCCTCTGCAAGCAGAAATTTACTGGGATGCATTTCCCAGAGGAGAAGGGGGTGGGAACTGCATTTACACCCTTCCCACCGCTCGTGCCCTGGGCTATGTGTAACCGTGCTCTGCTCTGGATGCACATTCCATACCAGCAGCAGAAGGAGAAGAGCAACAGACCAATATTTTTCCACGGGCCAGACCCTCCAGCCCTACGGGAGGTCAGGACATCTCAAATGCTGACTTGAGGGACCACCTCCTGAGGAGGAGGTAACTCTGACTCTGGAGCTAGTCTAATGCCGGCCTCTCTTGCAAGTGATAATAAAAACAGGTGCCAACAATAATGATGTTGCTTCTTTTGAGGACACAAGTCAGCAGAGAACAGGACAAAGACCACCAGGTGCAGGCCATCAAGTCATCAAGCTACAGGTTGTAATGGTTTTCTCTGATAGCTTTGGATTTGATCTGGCCTTTAAAGGAAAGCTGCCTTTCCTTATTAGTTTCCCCTAGTCCTCATCTCTTCTCTTCTATCTCTGTTCCTGGCTGGGTCTTTTATTTCAGGTATTATCCTCCTATCCATCACTCCCTCCATTTCCACCAAAATAACTATGATTCTCATTGGTAAATACTTTATTTTGTTGTGCCCCCCTCTTCACCCTTTTATTTTCAGATGCAAAAGTATCAGGAAAAAGGACAGAAATTCCCCATGCCCCCTCTGTTCCCCAATCCCATCGGTACCTAATTTCCTGCAGGGGCTCAGGGCTGACCTCAATGCTTTCTCCAAAAAACACAGGGTACATTCGAGGCCTCATCTCTGGCATGGATGGGTTCAGCAGCAGGTAAGGCATCTGTGGGGAAGAAGAGCACAGGGAATGTTAGGACATAACAGGAGGCTAATGTGGCTCACACGGTGCTGCTGGCACAGACTGTGCAGGGTTGGAAAGGTCTCTAGGTAGCTGAAAATCCCTTGGTGCTTTTCCACTTTGCATGATGCCATTTCTGCATCTGCATGTACCAGAATCACAGCTGATTTTCAGTAGTTTCTCACTTCTTAGGCTATCTCAGGGCTGATGAGATGCACTAAAAGTAGCTGAGGGTACCAAGAAATTGGCTTGTGTTATCCCTCTGATTCACTTCTGCCTTTCCCAGCAGCTTCTGGCTGGGAGGAAAGGATGATACTGGAGCTGTGGTCCTGTTCCTACTGCTGGGGTTTGGTAAGAGGTGTCAGGATGTGCCCTGCATGTCCCAGTGATGCTCCCCTGGTCCTGCCCTCAGCTGGTGTTAATAGGGAGGGCTGTGCTGACCCACTCAGCAGCAGGACTCGCATTGCTGAGCTCTGCTCTACTGGCCTGGGCTTCCTGCCTCAGGGCAAGACAAAAAATGTTGCTGCTTAATCTGAATTCTCCAAGTCCTTAAATTTTGTGTCCCAAAGGCACAGAGCTGCTTAGTCTCCCCATACTGAAATGCCCCAGTATTTTACTACTATGTTGAACTGAGTAACAATGAGTAAAACGGACAGGACCTCTTTTTCATCAAATATTTCTGTTCCTTTGCCCACCAAACCAGAGTATTTGCATAGGTCTGGGAGAGAAGGACAGGGGAAGGAGTATTAAAAAAAAAAAAAAAAAAAAAAGGTTATGTTCACTCTCATTCCCAAACACCAGCCAAAAGGCTAAATTCATTCCTGGGTTTCTTTCAACATTCCTGACAGGGAAGGGCAGGGAGCAGCATTTCTGGTCATAAATAAAGCTCTTTGCTTCTGAAATATGAGTTGTTTAGATTAGACAGGCCAGACAGTTCGCAAGGGTGCAGAACTCTAGTTTTTAACAGGCTACATATGGCCCGAGCTCCTTCTGAAGGCATCTTGTGCACGAGGAGACCTTGCTTGGGTGCAGCATGTGCACATGGGTGGACGGCTTGGGCAGCCATGGCCAAGCTGGGGCTTGGGGAGGTTCAGCTGCAAAATGATGAGATTGTTTTAACTAGTGAAGGAAGAAAGGCTGGCGATGTGCCCCCTCCTGCAGCAGATGGTTTTTCCCATGTAAAAGAGCAGGAAGAGTAGGGGGTTGATTATGTGAGACCTCCAATCTAGCTGAGAAGAGTCACTGGGTTCAAAAGTTCCTAGGGAAGGTGAGCAGAAACACCCAGTGAGACAGACAACACACATCCCCTGCGCTGGCAGGGGATGACTGATTGCACAGGCCCCTTTTCCATAGGAAACTAGGCTGAAAATCTAGTGCTGAATCTTTCACAATGCTGCTTAGACAAGGCCAGCTGTAGAACATCCTCCCAGATTAGCCAGTAGCAGCATAATGCAGGCTGAAGAGAGTGAGAGGGTTTTGTTGTTGAGTTTTCAATACTCCATGGACATATCTGACATCATCAAAACTCCAGTTGAGAATGTGCCCCCTCTTTGCACTGCGCCCACTTAAGGAAAGGTCTTGTCCAAAAGGCTGCAAATTTTGCTCTTGTTTGCAGATAAGGCAAGAAAATCCTTTCCATGCTCCTCTCTCAGCAAAGATGTTTCCAGCTTTCCCAGAGGAAATACTGCATTTGCACAGGGCAGAAAGGTGGACTTCAATCATAACGTGAAGAATAGACCTAAAGGTAAGAATAGCTTCATGGCTCTTACTGGAAAATATCTGAATGTCCTATTTTTACAGACTAAACAGTGGAAAAGAAGAATGTCTAAAGCAATGGTCCAGCTCTAGTAACGCATAGCCAAGTGGAGGGCCAGCTTTCGCAAGAGCAGTGCACAAACAGGCGGTAGTTGTGACTTCCTATTGCAAAGGACTTTTCTACTGCCATTTCAGCTACATGGCAGAATTAGGATCCTATTGAAACTGCCCTTTGCCTCCCCAGGCTGCCTCAGTGATTGCTTGGATTGCACCCCAGCCAACCTAGAGCTTCAAACTCTCACTACAAAGTGCTGGTAAAACAGCCAGTAATGTGTTTAATAGGTAGACAAGGCAAACTGGCATCAGCTTCAGACTTGCAGGCTGGGCTTGAACAATTTAGAAAGTTAGGACAACAGCAGAGATTGGCAAGCCAAAGCCAGCAACTTCTGCACATGTTGGAGTCTATTACAGATTCATACTTATCTACCATGAGTAGTATCATGCTGCAAGGTGGGAAACCTTGGAAGCACCTGGAATTCTGCACATGGAAGAGGTATGTAGCCTACAAAGCACAGTCTGAAACTAGACATCTTCTGAACACACTGTGGACTGCTCACCAAATGAAATGAAATTCCTTGCAGAGGAAGGTGAGCCCAGGTTCTGCAGAGCAGCACTGGACAGGAGCTTCAGATGAGGTTTGTTCTGCTCCCAGTTCTGACATGCCTGATCCTGAATCTCATCTGCAGTTGGAAGCAAGGAACAGGGGACATGAGCTCTATAAAATTTTTTCTTTGGGGCTGAATTGTTATATGGTTGGCACTTGCAAACTCGCTTTTTGGCAAAACTTTGACAGCAGCTCCTTCCAATCTGTTTTGAGACAAAAACAGAGCCAAAAAGCTCTGCCTTTGACAAATAAAAAGTGACTTTTTTCTTCTTGACAGAGATGGCAAAAAGAAGAGAAACACTTGAGTGTTGAATTTGCTACAGAAAAGGATGATCCTTGGCTCGTTTCCAGTGACCCCTTGGCGATCCCTGGATGTTCACATATAAGGTCAGTTCCCCACTGCGCTGCAGCGTGGATGGGCCGGGAGCAGAGCTTGGGGGGCACTTGTGCAGGTCCCTCGTGGTGAAGAGGAGTGTGTCCTTAGAGCAGCCTGCACATAAGTGACCCCCAAACAGGGTCCATCTATGCAAAGAACAAACCCTAAGGTGTGAAAGGCTATAGCTGGGGTCGGTCTGATCTCTTTCCTGTAAGTTGGAGCTGCCTTGTCACTTAGTAGATGCTCCACATGCAACGGAGTAACTTCCACCACGCTCTGCAAAAACAAGGGAATAGGAAGGGGACACTCACTGGAAATGAAAGGCAGTCCCAAAAGTGCACATTGTGCCCTCAAAACTAAAGCAGGGGGAGCAGAATTAAGCAGGGAACTTACTGGTGTTTTTTATTTCCTTTCTGGTACAGAAATCGTCTCAACCAGCAGAGGGTTAAAGTATTATTTAAAAAAAAAGTGGAAGTGATTTCTTGTTTGGCTGCATTTTTCCCTCTGTCTTAACTCTGATGCCTTTCAGGCATGTAAAGGCCTGGGCAGCTAAGCTCTGCTTTTTTTCACATAGCATATAGATAAATACCCATAAAATTTAGGCCACTGAACAGGTATTCAACCTACTGTCACCAGCAGCATGTCCTTTATGCTGACATAAGTACTATGGGGGGCTCCTTGCTCTTAGGTGGACGTGTGCCCTTCAGTTCTGTCACTGCTTCATTTGTGCCAGGAGCGACACTTTGGTTGGTTCTCAGGAGTTTTTTAGACCTCAGGGTTCTGAACGACAGCAAAAATCATGCAGTGGAAAGAATAACACCTTTTTTATTCCTAATAATCATTCAGACTTGGACTTTGGGCTTTGCACGGTTAAGATGATTTTCATTGAGGGCGTTTTAAAAGAAAGAAGGGAGATGCACCAATTGGTAAATAAAGATAAGGCAAAAAAAAAGGGTTATGGAAGTGACTTGCAGTACCTTGTGTTTCCATAAATCCAAATTTCAGGCAGCAAAGCCTCAAAAAAGAAAGGGCCTTGAGGTGACTTGTAAAGAAAAAGAAATCTCTCCCCAAAATTTTTCCCCAGAGAGCGAGGAGAGCCAGAACTGACCAACTTCTCTTGCTACAGAAATCATGTTGAGGCTGCTAAGAGGCTGTGGCTTTAGATCCCTAGGGATTGTACGGGGAAATGGTTTGCCCAAATCTCAGGGCTGCAAAGAGGATACAGCCCTCCTGACATCCAGCTTCTAGCTTAGCTCGCACATAAGCAAATCTCTCACCACATTTCCCTGCTATGGAAACATGTCAGACCTATGAAAATGTCACTTTAATCAGCTGTTATTTACAGCTATAATGAAAGATCTGGCTGAGCTGCTTGATATACATCTACATTTTCCATGCTAGTTGATAAGAAATATTTGTTTAACAGACCATTTGTTTCTCCAATATCTTCACATATTACACTCTACAAGTAATTTATACTAGCACCGGATGAAATTTAATTTGGAAGTGATAACAGTAAATGCGACCTCAGGTAGAAAGCAGGGCTTTCTCATTTCAAAGTTATCTCCCTCCTGCCTAGAGGCCTACGTAGGGATGCAGTGGAGGCGAAGCAGCTGGAAGAAACCACCCTAGACAATGTCACACTTTTAGAGGAGATATGTGGTTCCTGTAGCTGTTTCCCCATTTGCTTTTATCAGGAATGCTCCCTGAACCAGAATTACCTGCCTGTCCATCCCCAAGACCATGCAAAGGTGAGCACATCAGTTAGTGTGTGCACTTATACCACTGTGTCTCCACTAATTCCACTGATAACATAGGCAGTGAAGATCCATCCACCTGCATTTCATTTTCTCAGCATCTGGGGATCCTTTGGGGCCAAACACACCATTCCCACAGTGAAAGTTTTTACCTCCAGTGCTCAAATGCTAAGGGAGCTGCTCACAATGAGCTGGTGGCTGGGATCCTGCAACCCCTAGTTCCTGGGGAAACTTCTGTCAGGCAGCAAGCAGTGCTGTGGCCTTCCCTTTGCTAAGGGCCTTGAGCTGCCTGGGTTTGAACCCCCTTCCTCCTATTGCCAAGATCAAGCCATTAATCACAGCACAGAGGTAGCTCCCCTGGAACCAGCCAGAACTAGGATCAGGTTGACCTGTGGAGGAGCCTGGTGCCTGGATGGGATGTGCAGGGAAGTGAAGCCCTCAGCCAGTCCTCATTCTTTCTCTCCACATACTTTTCCACAGCTGCTGGAATGCAGGTGGGCCAGGAGTCGGGGTTCCTGCATTGTGCAAAGGCTACAAGCTGAATGAGGTTGGGGGTGCTGAGTCTTTTCCCATCTTTGCCCTCATTGTAGGTGTTGGCAGGTCTGGAAGTGATGGAGACCTGTGGCAGCATGTCAGGAACAAAATGTTTTTGATATTGCCCATAAATCCATCAGAACTGGTACACACGTTGACCTGGACCCTGTGGTTGGAGGTTGGAGCACAGGCTGCATCGAGGAGTGAGGTACCCTGCTCTCTCCATCTCTTGCACTTGAGATGAAGCTGCCATCTCCTCCCACCACACAAGGCCAATTCTGGCATGACACTGTGGTCAAACACAGCAGCGGAACGTAAGCAGCAATACCCTAAATGGGAGTATTCATTTATGGAGGAGGCTCTGGGACGTAGTCTTGCAGAAGTCATTGCTCAGTGTGGCAGGGGAGTGCACAAATATTTAGTATTTCAATTAAAAAAACTTGTGGCAACAGTGTTGGGAACAGACAAGTCTGCTGCTTCAAGGAAGGCATGATACATAGTTCAATAGCTGAACACAATTCCCATCTCCTTTCATATAAATTAGGAGTGATGCTAAATGCAACAGTAATGAGCTCAAAATTGGGTCCTTCCAGCTTATAACCATATCCCAAGACAGAAACAGTGGAAGGGAAAAAAAACCTCCCATCAGATCTAGCTCCCTCTGTGCAATTTCACTCCCTACTTCTCTAGCAACAGCTTCTTTGTGAGCACTAGCAGTGAGATGCACTTTGTGGTGCACATGCCCCTTTTGGCCCAGAATTACACCCAAAGCCTAGAGAATTCAGTAAACCAACTCTTGAGGGCTGAAGAATCTGTTCAGTTGTGTTTCAAAGTTAGAAGGCAAAAGCCACCTTTTACTTTCCTTAGAATATTTGCATTTAAGTGCAAAAGAACTGACAAATCCCCTACAAAGGATTTATTTGAAGAAAATAAAAGCCAATTTCTCCTGAACTGCAAGTAAAATGCAGGGAAAAAAAAATCTCTAAATGGTGTTGAACTTGTGGTATTTATGACTCTGGCCCTAAATTGCCTTTCATATTTTCTTGGATCCCAAAGCTGTAGCCAAATTGGCTGGTTAAATGTGAATAAATGGTGCATTGTCTTTGAAACAAAGCTGTGCTTATTAAAGAGAAAAGAGTTTACTTTTTCAGAGTCACAGTTAATCACACGAAGCAAGGGGAGCATGGATTTTACACACAAGAAAGCCCTCAATAAGGGCATGCAATCTCCTTTCGGTCCGTATGGGAAGGGCTGTCTCAGATCAGAAAGATTTTTCAACATATTTGTAAAGTTAGAGCAAACTAACTGACTGCAAAAGAACACAACTGGGTTCAGACTGGCATTTTTGAGGTCCTCAGCGAGGAATAGCATGAAAAGCTTCCCACATTCTTGGAATGTTGTTTTTTTCACCTGACAGCAATTTATTGCAATCCTGCATACTAGATTTTTGGCCATTAGTGACTGAGCTTATGTGTTTTATAGTACTACAGAAGAATGCAGACTGCATTCCTGGCTCTGTCATGTTTCTAAGTAAAACAAATGCTAATATAATAGGCAAATAAGAAGAAAAAGCAAGTCTTGGTTTGCAAATAGCTGCAATTATTGGTGTGCCAGTTCTGCATGCTCTGAGGAAGGGCAGAGTAGTAGAGTTAAACAGCAGCGTAATCACAGATTGTGTAATTGCTCATAGATCTCTTGCACAGTAAGATTAAAACTAATTAGACATTGAAATTTTGGAGGGCAAAGCAAGTAGAGTTCCCATATTTCTCCTGCTTCTTTAGTAGTAACAGCTGTGAGCACAATATTTGCATGATGGAAATGAAATGAAACATTCTACTTAGTGAATTAGAATGAAAATTCCTACTTATTTCATTATTTTGCAGTGTACCAAGTAGACAGAGTTAGAGCACACAGTTCCCCACCACTCCAAATAATGCAATCAAGTTGGAAGCAGCTACAAAGTAAGCTCCTCTGAAATGTGTTAAAAGTTCATTTGTGATCAAAATAAGTGGAAAAAGTAATTTTGCTAGACATGTCACACTACTTTTTGCTATAGTAGTCAAGCGCTGCAACTCTCCAACTTTCAGTCGTGGTAGCCCAAGAGCTGGCATGGGCTTTAGCTATGTTACTTCATCTTTAGTAGCTAAGAGCTCTTGGAGGAGGAGTGGTGGCAGGTTCGCAAGGGGAACAGAGGCTGTCCCATCCCTACTACGGGCATTTTCTGGTCCAGCAAGACTTCTTTCACTTCTTTCCTGTGATAATTTATTTTACAGATAAACATCAAACACCTCAACCTGCCAAACCATATGCATGTGGGCGCACAAACGGTCCCATCGAAATGGCACATGAACCGAGGCATCTGCAAGTGGGAGCCTCTACCTGGAACCTCAAGGATAGCAGGTTTGAGACTTCATTTTTGCAATTAGCACTGCACACCCTAAGCACCTTAGTCTGATGAGGAGGACTCATTTTGTGTGTGAAGGCTTTGGCATATTGGGAAGTGAAAGGCAATTTTCACTAACATGCTAAAATAAGCTTAACATTTGAGAAAGTAAATGAGGGTGTGAGAAGCCATTGTAAAATGTCTCTACCAGGAAAAAGTCTTGGAGTTGTCAGTCAATCCAGAGGTAGATAAATATTTCCCAGGGAAAGACTTGTGTTGCAAAGTTTTCATTCTGTACAGAAGCCAATTAACTCTGGAATACACTTACAAGTGTCTTTTATTTGCCTTAGAAAATAAATACTTGAGTCTCATAGAAGTGCTTTCATCATCCTTTGGAAGGATGATGGCTTATGCTGTGCATTTTGTGTTTAAAAAGTGGCTTTTATAGCTCAAGGATAGAAATAAACAAAACAGCAGAATAATAGCTGAAGTAAATCTGCCCAAATCCTGTTCTGCAGTTAGTGCTTCACTGACAGGCTCACCCAAACCCTGGTACCAGCCCTGGGATCTTGCAAACCAGTGTCCTGTCCCCGCTCGGTGCAAGAGGCTCCTGCCACCAAATCCCATTGCAGCCAGAGCAGCCACATACAACCTCCTACAGCTGCATTTCCAAAACAGCCCCAACTGGGGAAAAACATGGGTATCCTGCCCCGAATAGCCGTGTGTTCCTCATTCCTAGCTGCAAAGCTCCATCCAGCACCACAGCTTCATCCTCATGGCCAAGCAGGCAGCGGTGGGACGGAGCAGCAGAGCTGCGTGCGGCTGCAAGCTGGGGACACATGCAGCCGTGACCTGCGTGTGCGGGGCAGCACAGTGTCCCTGGCCGGCCGGGACACCCTCCATCTCTGCGATTGGCACCGGAGCGTGTCCCGGAGCTGGCTGCGCTCCCGCACCATCAATTAGGATGCGCCCAAGCAACTGGCCAACGTCACCGCAGCGCCGCGTCCCCAGGCATCCCGGGCCGCGCTGGGACACCCGGAGGGGACGTGGCTGCAGGGCACGAAGCGCCCCAGCTCCGGCTCTTACCACTTTGCCGTCCTTGGCCTCTCGCCGCTGCCCCGGAGGCTCCGCGCTGCCGCCGCCGGGTGAGAGGGAGTAGAAGGGAGGGCTGGGGCTGGGCGGCAGCCCCGAGTCCGGGCTGTCCAACAAGCCTTCCCGGCTCTTCTCCTTGAGGCTCTCGTCCATCCCTTGCAGCTGCAGGTGACCCACCATGTCTGGGGGGCAGCGAGGGGGCCGCAGCGGGAGAAAATCCTCCGGCGCCTCCCGCCGCGCCGGCGGGGACGGGGGAGAGGCGCCGCGGC
>JAWLRI010000333.1:3194352-3296036 GCA_034781795.1 Crypturellus tataupa | reverse complement strand
CGGGCTCGCTCTTGGCGGGCGCTTCGCGCGCCGAGACCTGAGGCAACCTCCGCGCGGCGCGGCGCCCGCGGGGCCGGGGCTGCGCTGCCCGCGCCTCGTCTGGGCTTTCCCTCCGTTTTGTCTGATTTTTTTCCCCCTCTCTTCTGATTTCTTTTCCCCTCTCAGGTCTCTCTTGGTTCTTCCCCTGCTCTTCCAACCTTTCCACAAGGAGTTTTTCCCTCAGTGCGAAGGGGCTGTGGTGGCACCGGGCCTTGTGGAGATCTCCCTGCTCGGCAGCGCCAGAGCGCGCTGGTCGGGATGGCGCCGCAGGTTGGTCCGTGTCCTCCAGGCCGTCCTCGTGCTGTCCTTAGCTCCGTGACACCGAGCTGGTGGCCGCTGTGACTATGGGGCCATGGGAGGCCTCGCCACAGGGGGAGCCAAGGAGGGAGCCCACATAAGCCGGGCTTTGGAGAACATTAGATGGGTCAGGCCTGCCAAAGCCAATGGATTTGTGCCCCGCAGAGCCTGGCTCCGTCCCCATGTCCTCGTTCCTGTGCCCTGGTTGTGTTTTTCCTGTCACGCTTTGCCTTTCCGTGGACTCCAGACCATGAGGAACATGGGGCAAAGCTTTAATCACCACAGACGCGTTTCCACGAGAAGCTCTGCAGAAACCGAACCAGCAGCTTCCTCTGGGTCCGAGCACTGGGCAGAACGTGACCGTGGCTACTTGCGCTGCCCTGATACCAGCTCCAACGAGCACAATCCAACGTGTCTGATTAAAACATGAGGGTCTGTCACGACATGGTGCGTTGAAGGCTTTCATGCTGAGTGAGGTTGACACAAAGTACCAGGGCTTGGATCCCTGGTGGGCTTGGATCCTGACCCTGTTCTCTTGAGGGAGACAGGCATGTGTGGCACCAGGTGGACTTGCATTTATGGAGGTTTTTTCTTTCCTCGCTCAGGTCAAAAATAAAGGGCTGGGGGACGCCCAGCTCCACCTTTGACTGCAGCGAGGGGCCCGTCTCGGCTTAACCGAAGCAATTTGTCCGCACTGCGCCGTGCAGAAGAATGGCGCTGATTTATAAATGTCAAAGAGGCACCGAGCAGCCCACACAAGAACCTCGGCGAATTCCTACCTCTGACCCGCTCCTCGGCTCCCGCCGCCGCACAGGGTGGATAGAGCCCGGGCCTGCAAGTCTCACACGGCTACAGCTGATCGGCAAATGTCAGAGGGGACCGAAGGTCAAATTTTCCATAAATTAGGCCCTGGCTTGGTACCTATCACGTAATGGGATTCCCAGGCCAGCCACTGCTGTGAACTGCAGTCATTCAACCCAGCAGTTCCCCTGCCCCTGTCCTGAGGCGGTGAGACGGTAGCTGCAAGAGGAGAAAAACTGCTTTTCTGCAAGAAAAAAAGAGTAATAGGAAAAAAAGGACTTGGACCCTAGATGGGTGAGCATGGTATCCTTTCCTCCTATGGATATACACTTTAGCTTGGGTGGGGGGAAAATGTATTTTTTCTAAATCATGTTTTGACAAATTACAGTTCCATTTTGTGAAGCTAAGAACATATTTTTTAAGCTAAATTTCAGCCCAATACACATGTTCAGTATGGAAATGTGTATTCATGGTTTAGGGTTCGTGGAGCTCTAAAGAGTGGCAAAGCTGGTAACTGCTGAGCAGCCCTGGGGATTTATAAGGATATTGATTTCACTTGTGACTGACTAAAACACCCAGGGATGTGCAGGGCATGTGTGTGCACATACTGGGGTGGAAGTGTGTTATTATTTGGCTGTTTAGAGTTAGCCCTGGGTAGTTTGTCCGAAATGGATCTGTCCTGCATAAAGCTCAGGGTGGATAAGTAGTAAGAAAAGCCTCCTGCCCTGAAGGCTGCAATAGGAATGACTTGTTCTTGGGGCAGAACAGGAGCCACAGGGTCCATCTCTTGGCTAGTGAATATTTGGCTGAATAGAAAGTCAGTGTAGAATACAGAGTGCAGACAGAGGTATATGCTGCGTAGGTTGAATTAGCTGTGGTAGAACAAGGAGGAAAGAAAAGTTTGGAGGGAAATCTGAAGCAGCAGAGTGCAGATCAACAGGTAAAGGATACAGTGGTACAAGGGCAGCTGTGTCTGAAGGCAGGGACTGTGGCACAGTGGCATCCACTACTAGCACTAATCCTGAAGGAATAACTCTGCTTAGCACAAAACAACAGTAATTAAGGGAGAAAGCAGCAGAAAGCTAGGGAAACTTCCTGCAGGACTATATCTGCTGAGAGTCACTCCGTCAGAGCTGTATTGCTGATGTTGCTCATTAAAGTGATCTTTATGAAACCTACAGAGTTCCCACAGAGTCTCCAACTTTCCTTCACTTGCCTGTTTTGTTAACGATTCCAGGCCCAGTCCTGACATGATGGAAGAACTGTGCTTGGCCAGGAGCTGCAGGAGCGTGGAGCTGCCCAGGGCCAGAGAACTGCTGTGTGCCAGACAGGTGACGCTCGGGTAATGAGCAGAGGATCTGCTGAGGACTGTGTGGTTGTGACAGATCCCTCCGTTGACTGCTGGGGATTTGTCCCTGTGCTTGGGTGCTCTCCCTTGCTAAACTCCAAGGGACTCCTGTCTTGCACTGTGCTCAAAAGTGGTATTCTTGGATCCCCTTCACAACCTCCCCGCTATGGCCTTTTCTCTGCTTCTTTCCCTCTGGATTCTGGCCACGTTTATATCTCCTGCACAGCTTTAATACAGTGTCCATGAGCCCTTTCTGGCCTTAAACACTATGCTAGTAAGCCCTTACAGTCATGAATCCCCAAGGTTCAGACTTCTAGATGCTTTGGTGAAGCCCCTACCTTCTGTTTCCCCGGCTATTCTCTGCTAGACTTGAGTGCTCTCGGAATCTGCCGCCTCGCAGACATGGCAGGATGTCAGCGTCACATGCTAAATTTCCTTCCACTGCTGCCAGGCCTGAAAGTCAAATAGAATGAGGGAAGAAAGAGACAGGATACAAACACCTACATCAGGACTTTTTCTGAAGCAAGCTGGGTGGCAAAATGAGAAGAATGTTAGGAATGACCATTCTGGTTCACCATCGAACTCGATCCTTTGGGAACACCCACAACATAACTAGTCCCAATAAGACAGGCCTGGGCTACAGTTGGATGTAGCTACGTTCTTTGGTTCCCTTTGAAGAGGTGCAGCCTTTTCTCTCAACAGTGTGTTCCTGACAGTGTTATTGAAAGCATCAGCATCTTTCAAACTGAGAGAAATGCAACAACGGAATAGGAGCTAGGTGCATCAGGCCCAGCCCACCTTGCCTGGCACCTTATGGAGTTGTCTACCTCACATCAAACCTGGAAGGAATCAAACTAACTAATAGGCATTTGACTCTGAAAGATTTCTTGGGAGATAACTGCTTGGAGCATCCCGAGATGCAGGTTTTCTAAGCTACTATGAGGGTTTGTAGCTGCTGCTTCTCTCCCATTAGCACAGTGGGTGCTGTGCAGCAACCTCAAGTCATGGTTGTACCTACCCCTTTACCCTCATCAGATAAACATTCCATCACAGCAGTGAACTGGAACAAACTGTCTAGCAGAAAATAGGAATCAAAGCCATAGAATCTCCTTTTCTGGGGTTCAGGAGTGGCTGTTCTTGGCAATAAATCAAAGGAAACAAATTCCTTTTGATTATTCTGGGCTTGACATTAAGACAGTAGATCTTCCAGACAAGACGTGAGACTGCTCCTGTAGCCAAGCAGGACGATCTTTAAAAACCATGCATAGGTTTAGGTGTGGCAAATGCTGCCTGCTTACATTTGACTGTAGTCTACACAGTTTTTGCCATAATCAAGGCAAAACACCAACACTATTACAGAATGAGCACAGAGCCCAAAGCCCAGGGCAATCATCATCAGGCTTGGCTTGAGTAGGGTGCTACATGCAGATTATTTAATTGCTAATTGAGTCCTATTGGCGTTTGCTGATATTATTACTCTTGAGACAAAACACACCTCCCTGCCTTACTGCCCTAGAAAAAGACCTGTCCGTTATGCTGTGAAATTTCCTCTCCTTGTCTGTCAGGGCTGCTGTGCTGTAATCTTGGAGGATAATCAACAGCGAAACCATTCATAAATCACAGCTTAAAGAAAAGACGCCGGTAGGGTCTTAAGTTTCCAGCTTGCAAGGCCGTCATTTCAACAATGACAGTCAAAGGGGGAGATTATGAATTCTTTTACATGGAAAAGTTTTTCTTGGAAGAGCAGCCCTCTTTTTAGTTGCCTGTAAATACAGTCATGTGGATTTGATTTCTGCATGGCCCTTCTGCCCACTTGCGCGGAGCGCTCTGCAACCCCAGTGGGCCTGTTCTCACACCAAACTGGCGCGTAGAGGTACTGGGGCAGGATTTACATCAAAAATGAAGAACTAAATCTTTGTCCAGTGCTAGTAGAGGCCAAATGGGCTGTGTTCTTGGGAGGCAGTGGTAGGAAGTTCCACAGAACTACTCCCCTGTTCGTTCATTAACAACAAAAATAAAATCCTCCTTCATGGGAGGCTTTTTTTTTTCATTTGCAGATGAAGTATCATCCCTACTATTAGAAAATACATTGTAAAGCCTCGTGATGAATCCTGCAGCAGAGTAGAGGAGAAAGGAAAGCCTGAAGAAGACATAATGGGGACAGAAGACCATGTGGAGGAATGCAGGTGCTAAGACATCTGACATGCTTTCCACATTAGGTTTCCGTTCACAGGGAGAAGTAGGTGGCTTTGTGCTGGGATATTTACACTCCCTGATTTCTAGATATGCACTATGTTTCCTACTACTGTTTTTCTAGCCTACTTAGTTTTGTGACAAGCAAGGGAAAAATATCACAGTGGGAAGGATGCTTTTGTTCTAAGTTAGGTCAAAGGAAAACAAGAGCATGCCAAAAACTACCCTGATGAATTCAAAAACTTTTTAAAAAGGCAAAGTGTTTCCCAATTTAAGACTTTATGCATTGAAAAAAGGGGAAGAGAAATGCAGCATCTGGGGAGAGATATAAAGCCTCACTGAGCAGCTTAAGGAAGAAATTTTTGACTCAAAAAATACATGTTATTATAAGGACTCTCATAGTTCATATTCTGGGCTAGCCTATGTGGTTTATGTTGTGCTTCTTTTATTCTATGACACATTATTCCCTCTTGTGACATCTTAATGGTCAGTGATACGTTTCTTCTCCAGGCATCTGCTCCATTTATCTCCTTTGTAAAACTTGGAAGGACAACCAGAGCTCCCGGCCGTCTGCTGAGATGTGACATGTTGAGAACAGGGAGTGACGCCGTGACACATACTGGACAATGTGGGAATGGCTTCATAAGCCTCTTAGCTCTATTTCCTGCAGCTCTAAATCAGGTAAGATATGTCAGAAATGATTTGCGCACCTTTCGGTGATGTGGGAATTGGAAGGCCGTCTTCTTCCAAGAGCAGTAGCTCCCAACCTGTGGCTTATGGAAGGAAACCAAGAAAAGCAAATCTATTGTCAAATTAAATTCACTGTACAGGAGCTGCATCACTGCTGAGAGTCCAAAATAGAAAGAAAAGGAGAAAAAGTCTTTCCTAGGGACCTATTCAAATGGAAATTCTTTGCTTGCTATCTCTAAATTAATACCGAACTGAAATCCCCTTGCTCCAGAATGTCACTGTCTCGATGAAAGAAAGGGAGATGAGAACTCAACTGTCTTGAAGGCGCTCTGTTTCGAACTGTTGGAGCTTGGTAACTCTGTTCTTAGACATCGCTGAGCTGAGAAAACATTTTTTTTCTGATTATCCTTATCAGCAGGCTCTTAGAAAATCATTCACACACAGCTTTTCCTCCATCCCAGGTCATCCAAGAATAACTCTGTATCGCTGGGATTCTACTCTGTCTTTTTTGATTTCTCTGATAAATGGAGACAGACACAGGCTGACCCGTGTGTCTGTGGAGCTCAGAGGGACTGACCGTACCTCTGTCTGGAAGCAGTATCTGGCCATGCTGCATCCAGCTGCCTAACAGCTGTGTCTGGAATAGCTCTTCAAGGCTTGAGACTCAAGCTTGGGCTAGATTGGTCAATCAAAACCTTCTGAATTTACCAAACTGCCATCAAAGTTTTAGGAGTGCTGGTTTTAGGACCAAGTGTGCTCACAGCCCCTGGCAGCCAGACTGAGATCACTGGAGTCATCAGCTAAATTAGTTTGAATAGATGATGTGCAGATTAAAAGCACCACAACCCAGCCCCCATTATGCACACAGTCTTCACTTCCTTTTGTATTTCTTTAATAGAAAAATAACAGGAAAAGCAATTACTGGCCATGCGAAATATAAGCTCATACAATATTTCCTATAAGGCTTCAAGCAACCCCTTGTTAAAGCAGATAAGTTAATCTATCTTTTTGTGGAGGTCACAGTAGGTTTTCAGCTTTAAATCACCACGGTACAGTAACTAATGGCATTTACCGTAGGAATGACATTGAAAAAACAAGGAATCCAGGCAATTACTAGGTGTATATTTCCAGTGAAAACAACCCACATTAAGTCAGTGTCAGAAAAAAGGATGATTGATCATCTGTATTTTGCTCCCATGCATTTTCTTGACCACTTTCTCTATCAGGTAGCATTACCTCTAGTGCAATTACTGTAATGAACTCTTCTAGGGGACTCCTCAGTACAGGGAACTCAGGCCCTGTCCAGTGGGGCTCAGCAGGACTTTCTACCCTGCAGGTTGAAACTGCACAGCCAGAGGATACGACCCCTTCGGGCATTCAGCTTTCAGAAAGAGCAAGGTAAGAGCTTTACCAGATTTTTTTTTTTCCTTCTTTCTTTCCATTTGAATTCTTGGTAAAATGCTGTGTGTTTCAGTCTTGCTTCAGAGCTCCTTTAAAGTCAATATAAAGGTTTAATGAGCACTGCCCTGAATCCTAAAGCTAGTATAGGATTGAAACTCTCACTGAGTTGTAAATATATAGGAGTTTTGTTTGCACTGGGGGTATAATATCTGGCTGCAATGCAGGGATGCTTGGGATTGTTTTCTATAGTGTTTTTTGTGTCTCTTTCAGATGCCCAGTAGTTTTACTGGACTATATACATTTATAATTTTGTTTATAATGTTAAATAATTGGCCACATTCGTTCTCATTGTAAAACAGGCAATGAAGTTACTAAAGTCAGTGAGGGAGATTTGGCTTCTATCAGAATATATATGGTGGTGTTCACTTTCTTGACTCCGGTGGGGAGGAACCTCTTCTTCCACTGAACCCATGTGTCCTAGCACCGTGAGAGAAGTTCTAACACAGAGCCCACAGTAAAGATTTTGCAGTGGGCAGGACAGGTCTGTGAAGTAACGAGAAGCAAAGAAAATGAGTGCATAATAGGAAAAAAATAGAAAAAAAAAAGTACATTAAACAAAGATATTTAATTTCCAAAAAAATTCAAGGACGGGACCAAAGCTCGGAGCTCAAAGGTTCTCACTGAGTGGCATCATTTTGGACAGCCCTTGGAAAGGTGTGTCAGTTGTTCTCCAGACTGCCACAACACCCTGGGATGCTGTAAAAATAGTTGGCAGTGCCTGACTGACAGGCAGGAGACGTGTGACCCTAAATTATGATGTTTTCCTTTTCATGATGAAATGAATGCTGCCTTAGACAGAGGCTGAAACACATCTGTTTGTGGTGGGAGTGCCATTTTAAACCCGTTTCTTTTGAAACCAGGGCTGGAATTGCCAGGGATCAGCAGAGCTCTGGGCTCACAAAGAGGGCACTGTCTTTGAGGAATCTTTACATAAGCCCTGCACAACCAAAGCAACAGGAGTTTGCACAGCTGCTGCTGGAAGCAAACATGTACTTTTAGCTGACCTGCGCTGATGACTTCGGGCGTTAAATCTGACACTTTCCAGATGTATGTCCCTCTCTTGCCACAGTCCACAAACATTTGGTCCTCAACTAAAAAGGAAAATAATAACAATAATAATAATATAAGGGTGCTGTAAATACCACGTTGTAGTGTGTATTCTAGACATTGACATTTACAGATTGCCTGGCCCAGTCCAGAGGTGAGTGGCATTATGCTGTCCTGAGAGTCATGGTCTGAACCACATTTTGTGCAGTTAGTTAGTGCTGCATCTACTCTCAGTCTTATCATAGGTTGAGCACCTTCGTAAGAGAAGATGGCTAATTATCTAGAACTCCTTTTACCTGTTAAGATTTGGTGAGCTGTTGTGTTTGCCGGCCTAAAACCCCCAGGGATTATCCCTCAATCTTTGCTGTGACCCAGGAATATTCACAGAACAGAGACACCTTCCTGGAAAATCAAGATACTATTTTTTGTGCTTTGTGACAGACTGGACCCTTGTTCACTGCTCCCTCACAGCACGTCCTGACTCCATCCCTGCTGTTGCAAGGTTACAAGTTGTGCAAAGTCACTGATGACTGCACAACAGGCTCTGAGACCAGGTTGTTCACTTGCTTCTCAGAATGAAATGGAACCTCACCCTTGCTGCAGATCGAGCATAAATTGTTCTCTTTCCCAGGGTGGATATTTTTAACAATAATTCACTTCCCTACAGAGCCCTGAAGCACTTGGGCATTAAGATGTTCCTAGGGAGGGTGGTGGATGGGTGTGGGCTGGCTGAAAAGGATCATTTAGTTTATTCCATTTTATTTAGGTGTGGTATTTGTAAAGTTTCCAAAATTGGCATCAAGAGAAAGCAAAATATTCTGCCGAACTGAAGACGGCCCCAGCACAGACAGCTGCAGCCCAGCTTCTCTTCAGCCTACTCTGCCTGTTCTCTCGAGCATGCTTTGAGGACCACCTCCAATGAGATCAAAAGGTGATTTTCCCAGTGCTTGTTCCTCACTCTGCTTTACTTTCATAATCTGCCAGCTGGGTGCGAGTGGTGAGACAGGACCCAGTTCTGGCCTCCATTGAACTACGAATAACTCTAGGGAAGACAGTGATGCAAAGAAGGTCAAGTTAGATCCCAGAGAGCTTACAATGCCCACGAGATGTGTTCTTGTCGTGGTGATTTGGGGCATCCAGGGAAGCTGGTATTCAAAACAATCCTCTTTTTAATTACTTGGCAACTCCTGAATCTGCCTAGCTTGGAGGATTTCCAGTTGTAGTATCCTGGGAAAAGACCCTAGAAATATGGGACAGACAGCAGCTGAGAGAGGGTGGTCATTTGGTGCTCACTTTACAGGGCTTTTTAGCTACGAGGTAGCTAACTTCTTAAATTTTTCTTCCTTACCTTTTTTGCTTTCTTACTAATTGCAGAGTCTTGTGGAATGGGGGCCTATCTTCCTCCTAGAATTAGTAAGGGCATAGAAAAAGCATCATTTATGTCCCAGAGGAATTTTTAACCTTGGTTTCTCTTTTTGGCTGTGAAGAAATGTTGCCATTTCCAATTTTTTCATGGAATAAAATCCCCCCCAAAAATCTGGTCTGCAGATGCCAAAGAATTTGACAGTTTTTGATCAAAAGTAAATGTTTTGGCATTTCTCAAATTGACATGTGTCCCATTAGTTTGTTCAATTAACTCCAAAAGCTTTGCTTCAGCTCCATTCAACCCTAAACGTCAGTCTCCCCTTGAACTGAATTTCTGCCCAGCAGCTTTAGGCCAGGAACTTAATGCTCCTATTTCTCAGGAGACAGTCCTTAGCTCCTATGGTGCCTCACAGACCTTAGAGTCCACTCCGCATCACCGAGGCTGTAATCCTCTAGGAAACCACCTCTAGGAAGGGTGAGACACCTAAACCACAGCTCCAGCGAGGCAGTGAACTTAGAGGGAAATGAGACTTTAATGGTTTATTGAACACATTCAAACCAAAACATAGCTTTCTGATTTTGCTCCAGCTGGCCCTGAAGAAAATATTGCTCCTTAACTTCTTAATTGAAAAAGAAAAAAAAAAAGTATTTTTATTTCTTTATTCTAGGAGGAAAGAGGGTTCAAAATTGGGATGTTTTTCTCCCTAAAAATTTCTATTTTGTGAAAACTGCCTTCCTTGCTGGGCAGTCTTCCCAAAGGGAATCCCCAGCCAGTCCCAGGGCTAATATCAGTGCATAGTCTTTGGAGCTGATCCAAAGGTCATTCACGCCATTAGACATTTTTATCGCGGACTTGAATAAACTTTGGACTAGGCTCTTTTGGCAGAAACATATACAGTCTGGAAACCTAAAAATAAATCCTGATTTGGAGCCGTCCACAGTTTTTCAACCACCACGATGGTATGTAGGTATGAGCTTGCAGAGGGAAGGGTTGACACAATGAGGTGATTTGTCTGCCTCTGTGACTAGAATAACTTCTAGTTTTGGTGAAATAAACAGGGAGAGGGCTCAATATTAGGAGCTCTTTACAAAAATTTTCTCTGTGAAGCATCAATCCTAGAGAGTTCAAATGGAAGATATTGGCTCAGGAGATAATTTGGCTTTCTTTGCATGAAGCCTTGCAGCAGTTGTACCTCCTGGAATATGTCACTCTGTCCTAGCAAGTGGAGAGGTCACAGTTTATCTGCACCAGTAGTTTTGGGGCCAACAAGAATGATGGGCCAGAAATAGAGAAGAGGCAGTTAAAACACAAAATATCAGCCCTGCGGCTTAGTGCTCGTTCTCTGGTTATTGAAATTCATATGGCACAGCTGGCCTTAAGTGGCACTAGCACAGCAGGTGCCTAGAGTAGATGTGGGCTGGGTGCACAAGTGGAAGACTAACTGGAGACACCGGGTAGCAGCAGGCTGCCCAAGGGAAGGAGGTGTTGAAGGGCTGGACATTTCCAGCCCCTAAACTGAGATTTGTAAAAGTGCTTAGATACAGAAGGTTCAGCAATGCTATAAAAATAGTGACAGCTACTATGCATCCTGCTGGAGTGGCCTTCTGTCCTAATCTGCATCCTGTCCGTGTCCTGAGAGATTCACAGGAGAGTCAAAGTGAGAAAATCTTGATCAAAATGAATCACAGTCCCCTTATTCACCCTGCCCATTCCCCTTGCGGTGCAGCGTGCTTTGCTCTGCAAATACTGACACCAAGTCTCACACTGTAATTAACCTGCCTAAACCATTTTACCTGGAGTCTGCTCCAGCTCTTGGCAATGGTCTGAGTTAGCTCTGTGTGCAGAAAAAGCAAAGTGTTCCCAGCATATCAGTTCATCTCTATCACCATAAGAGCTTAATAGTGTCTGTCACTGCTTGCTGGTTAGTGAATCTTGAAAGCTGAGTACAAGTCAATCATTTACTGATAAGTCATATGAGTGACCACATTTTCTGCAACATTATCTGGTTTCAAAACAAACAGTAATTCTCACTTGCACAATATATACTCAAGTCTAATTAATGCTAATTGTCATGGTCTAGTGCATCTGAATGTCCTTTGGCTCATTAGAAACCTGAATGTGCAGAAAATTACAGGGGTTTTGGCTCTATGGACCCTCCCAAAGTTCAACAGGTCTCTGTGGGGTTGTTTTTTCTGAAAGGAAAAAGCAATTGCCAAGGAGGGTGCCTGTCATATGAGTCTTAGAAGGAAATGGTGAAGAATAAGTGGTTGTGTGATGTTAGGATATGAAGGCAGAGAGAGAGAGGAGATGGTGAGGAGAGCGTGGAGGAAACCTGAGGCTTTTGGTCACAGAGGTGATGTGCTTGCTGGTGCCAGGGGAGGGTGGTAGGTACCAGTTCTCATTATCTGCCAACAGCGTTCTGCTTCAGCAAGGTGCAGCCACTGAAGTTATCGGCTGTGGTCAAGCCAGTGGCTTGGCATATTCAGCAGGTTGGTCCATCCTAAACATAGAATCATGGAATCATTAAGGTTGGAAGGGACCCTTAGAGATTATCTAGTCCAAGCCCCCTGCGCACACCGGGTCACCTAGAGTGCAGGGCACAGGACTGTGTCCAAGCAGGTCTGGAAGATCTCTAGAGAAGGAGGCTCCACAACCTCTCTGGGCAACCTGTTCCAGTGCTCTGTCACCCTCACTGTTAAGAAATTTTGCCTTAAGTTCCCGGGGAACTTTTGATCCTTCTGTTTGTGGCTGTTTAGTCCTATCACTGACCACCACTGAAAAGAGACCGGCCCCATCCTCCTCTCTGCCTCCCTTGAGGTATTTATAGACACTGATCAGATCCCCTCTCAGCCTTCTCTTCTCCAGGCTGAACAGACCCAGCTCTCAGCCCTTCCTCATAGGGCAGATGTTCCAGGCCTCTAATCATCCTTGTAGCCCTGCACTGGACTCTCTCCAGGAATTCCACAAACATCTTTTTGCATCCATCTGGATGCTGGATTTTTTGTTTTCTACCTGCAGCAGAACAGAGTTTTCCCCAGCTAGAGCAACCCCTCTTTTCAGAGGGTCTCCACGATTGTCCCGCTTCCCAGGGCAGCCTTGAAGCTGTAGCAGTGTCCAAGGGTGTTAAGCTGTGGCCGGAATCGTGCTGGCCCTGGTGAGAATACAAACGTGTAGTTTGTTGATCCTGGACTGTGCGGCAGTACTACTGCCTGGCAGGCTACGCCGCAAGAGCTGGCAAGGCAGTTTCCAGTGCACTCCTCTTAAAGGGAAAAGGTTGTTTTCAAATTTCTTCTTTCCTTCTCTCTCTCCTCCAAGTCTGTGCCTGCCAGGAAGCTCTGGGGAGAAGCTCTGCTGCTCATCTGAGCTTCTCAGGTTGAGTACAAATAGCTGAGCCCTTGCTGTGGGCACACAGCAGTTCCCTAGGGCTCTGCAGTGCATAGGGGAGCACTGAGGGTGAAGGTGAGCAACCCCCCAGCATCTGGAGGCAGAGGAGAAGAAATGAGGCCCTGTTACTCTGTGTGAAGGATTTCACTCCTGCCAGAAATGAGACAGCCCCAAGACCCTGATGAATCCTGCTCTAAATCCCACCCCTCTGAAGTTCTGGGATGCTCTTCATGAATTACTCGCTGACATGCAAGATGTCCAAACCAGATTATTCTGGCAGAAACAGTAAATTCCTGCTGTGTCCAGCCCTTGCTGATGGAGGAAGAATAAATGAGAGAGAAGAATTTATTCCTCAAAATTTTACCCTAGCAGAAAGCTCCCTTGGGGCAGTAGCTTCCCTTTCTCCTTCTCAGGAAAACACTCTGAGCTGAAAAGAAAGTAGGAGGTGTCTGATCCAAACCTTCTAGTGCAAAAATCAGCCCCTCACACTCAGCGTGTCTTGCTGGGAGCCAGAGCTGCCTGCAGAAGGCAAAGGGGAGGTTCTCAGCTGCTCTGTGGGCATTTGGCCCAGCACAGGCCTGCCCTGTATCCAGAGCGCGTGCTTATTCCGCCTGGCACGGGTTGGGCCACCAGCGCCAGGGCAGGAGCAGGCTGGGAGTGACACGAGAGGCTGCAAACAAATCTGCAAGCAAGTGAACACAGACTGCTAACAGGCCTGGGCCGAGGTGGGCGAGCAGAGAGCTGCAAAGAGGCGATCAGATTGTGTTTCCCAGCCATGTGGAAAGGGGGCTGGAGGTTACAAACTTCCTGACAGCTGGAATGAAATGCTGTCCATGCAAACACGGCACCCTGTAGCAGATTGGTACGGCTTGTTCATACTCTCTATGGATTCCCTTGTAATAGCTTTCTAGAGAAACGGTCAGGGTGTTGACTGCTCAGGTTGTCATATAGTGCAGGGAACATCACAAACCAGTCCCCTCACCCAAGAATTGAAGCACGTGCCAGTGTGCTTAGCTGGATCAAGGCTCCGAGAGCTCAGTTGTCCCTTGTCCTACTGTGAAATACCTCAGTAGAGAGGCGTTCAGGGAAGGAGCCACATCACACCTCCACGAGATGAACGACTGCAAAAATTCCTATGGATATTTTGAGAAGGAAAGGGTCAAATTTCTGTCTTTTATCACTGAAGTTTCCTGGACTTGTAGTGCTCAACCCAGTGCCTCTGAATCGAGAAGAGGTTACATGCAGTCATGCTGAACTTGCGTTTTTCACGTGCCATGGTGGGACTGTCCTATCTGTCGGTAAAGCAGAAGCTGTGAAGAGCTGGGGCTCGTGAGCTATGTCTGTGGCTGGCATTTGAATCTTGGATCTGTCCCATTTAGAAGGAAACCTGCAAACCCTTTTTGGGAGCAACATATTGTCCTAAGCACAATCATGTGTTCAGTGTGTAGATGATTCAAATGTCTGTGTGTCTTAGGGGCCAACTTTTAATCGAAAACTGGCCCCATTTCAGTCTCTCTGCTGATTGTTTTGTATTCAGAGGCCTGAGCTAAGTCTGAGTGAAAATGTGCCGGGGGGGCTTCAGTGGGGTTATTTACCAGCACAGTAACTATTCCAGCAATTTAGGGAATAAACAAGCACCACTTAATCTGCTCTTGCTCAAGGGCAGCATTTATTTATGTGTATTGTTTCCTCTTTGCAACGTGGGTACACATATGTTACCCTGTCCAGTCAGGTACAAAAATGCTGCAGACCCTTTGTGGCCCCTTGGAGGTTTGGCACTGTCTTTTCCTGGGGTGTAGCTGAAATGTTTGTATCTGTGGGGGCTTAGTGTAAATTAAACAGTGCTCCATTGCAGAGCTTTCTGATTTAGGCCAGTTTAGGATGGCTAAATGCAGAGCACAGAACTGTCATCATGCAGATGTTCTTGTGTTTCTTTACTAGGTTTAAGGGATCTGGGTAAAGCTGGTAGACAGCTGTATCATTCAGAGAGGAAGAATAATGTGGAGGGGGGTGCTCCTATGGCCATGCAGCCCTTCTGCTTGTAGAATACAAGGCACTTCTGTCATGCCAGGTAGTGCAAGGAAAAGCCTTTTTGCCCTTTCCCTGCCTCCTCCTCACCACCATTGCAAATGTTTCCTGCTTTCTAGGCAAGGAAATCTCCATTGTTGTTTCCCTGACACATTCTGAAATATGTGGAAGTATCCGTCATGTTCCTTGATGGAGTTCTCTACGGATACCCTACTGAAACCGCACACACCTTGTCTTCTAAATCAGGTCTTCTTTTGAATCACTCTCTCTCCTCTGCAGATCCAAGCGAGAGGAAGGCAGCTAACCCTACAGCACAGCTCTTCCCAACCATCAACAGCGATCAGCTACACAGCAACCTCAGCCTGCACAGGGCAAACTGAATAGCTGCTGTTGTGAGCATTTGTGCATGGACACCTCAAGGTAGGTCATTTCTGCAGAAGACAATTTAGCCAGCCCAGCATACACCGGCAGAAGGTAGCACAGTCTGCAATGCTGACTTAGTGGCCTGCACTAGTGCCTGTCTGTCTTTGCTTTCTGTTGTCCTGCAAGACTTTTGTCTCCATAAGGGAGCAAAGCACAGATCCAACATGAGTAAGGTGACACAGGTTCCTACTACTCACCCAGGGGTTATTTTCAAGTGCATCCTCATGGGTTTTGAGTCTTGGGCAGTTTCTTCATTAATTCACCTTTTACAGCAATAATATCTCCAGCCCTGATTCTGTATTGCATTTCAGAACTTGCAATATCAGACTTACCTGTCAGTGCTCTTGCAAAGTTGGAATAGCTTCTCAGCGCAGAGCTGCTTCAGACATTTCCCTGCACGCAACATGAACTGGGGTTGGGATTGGGTTGGGATGTCTGAATTTACCTGAGATATATCCAGGGACATATCACCTGCCCCCAAGGTGCAGCTGTCTAAGGATGAAAGATAGCAGCTGTTTCATCCTTCACAGAAATACCATGATAGAAAAATATAACATATGGCTGAAACTTCAGAAGGGCGTCTGTGTTGGCAGCAGTTACTTGCCCTGTTTGAAAATGGTCGCAACAGAGAGGTTAATGCCCAGGGATTATACAGGCACAACTGTGATTTTCCGTTTGCTTTGATGTCTCAATTAGCAGAACTTGGAGTAGGAGGGCAACTTCTTAGCCGTTTCCAGCCTTCTGGGGGAAAAAAAAAATAAAGAGTTTGTTTATTAGAATAGGCAGATCACAATTTAACTGAGAGATTGTTAGAGAAATTCAGAGCCTGTGGGATTTATGACAAGGTGATGAAAGAGGAACTCTGATAGTTACCCAATAAGCTTCTTTTTTTCCAAGAACGTAAAGTTAAAAAAAAAAGATTAAAAAATGAGGATTTTTTTTATGAATGGGTTCTTGTAGCGTGCAGGCTGCTAACACTATCAACATTGTTTCTGGGGAACTCCAGGCATCTAATCAATCTTCATTCTGTAAGAAAACGTTCCAAACTATACGAAAACCACATGGCTTCTCCTGTTTGTAGGGAAAAACCTGATCTGACCCCATATGTGCTCCAGAATGGCAAAGTCCACATCTCGGGGCTGATTCCAGCAAGCCTTGTGATCCCCTTTCATTGTCCTGGCACTCACCAGAAGGCATGTTGTGTAGGGATACAGCTTTCCTTGGGTAAAGAGGGAGATGTTCTAGGTTTGTGGAGGGGAAGAAGGCACTGGGAGCATTGCATTACATATCCCAGCATTTCATGATCAGCATGCAGAGATCTGAGCAGAAACATTCCTGATCTTTGCCTGGTATGGAAAAGGCACCATTTGTCTCATATTAAATTAAGTCCATTTACCCCAGCTGAGAATTGCTTTCATTTGGGGACAAGATTCAGAGTGTGTTGAGTGAAGAGAGTCCAGCATTGCTGTCACTGGGATGCCGGTGGTGTTGGTGGCACCAGTGAACGCACTCTGTTCTGAGCTCTTGGCCTCCAGGGTAGAGGCTAACAGACAGCCCTTTCTGTAGGTTCTTGCAACCAAATTGCTGCACTGCCCGTGGGCTCTCCTGAAGGGCAAGAGAGGCAATCCTGCCCTGTGCCAAGAGGCACCAATCCCAGTATCAGCCGCTGTCAGACAGACACCCCTTGGCTGCCTCCAAGCCCAGGTTTGTCGCCCATAGAGGCAGGAAGCAACAAGGAGACCAGGCACAGCCGTAGGTGCAACTTGAGGCTTCCCATTCCTCCCACTGTAGTGTCTGAGCAAGGCTGGAGCACGGAGCAGGAGCTGCGTGTCCTGTGCGCCCGCTGCGGCAGCTGGGAAGCAGCCTGGGAAGCCCTGCTGTGGGCAGGAGGCAGACAGATCAAGCTGGAGGCTGTGTCCAAGGCCACTCCTCAGCCCTCTTTTAACTAGCAGGAGGACAGTTATTGAAGAGTTTTGTGGAAGGCAAATTAGGGTCATTCAGTTACTTTCCAGACAGCTTCAGTCTCAAAAGGGAGCAGTGAAGTGAGTTGCCCAGCACAAGCCAAAAGGGCAGAGCTGCAACTTCCCAAGCTAGCCCTACGGACCAGCCTTTCTAATCATCTCTGTGAGCTTGTTTTCCCTGGAGACTCTTTGCTGCCAGAGCCAGCCTTGTTTCTCTATCAGATGCCAGCACGCTGCCTACTGCTCACACGCCATCCTGCTCGTTGCTTCCTTGAAGCTTGTTACTATCTACCTTAAGGTTGCAAGGCTTTTTCCATCCTCAGACATTGCCTCTTCCAGTGCTCTGAGGGCAGTTTGCCTTTATGCATACACATACCATGCCACAGACAGGGTGGGTATAAAATACATATTTATTTTATACAAATATAGATTCACAAGGCACAGGCAAATTTTCCCTTTTGAAGAAAAGGGACTTCTGCTGAAAATATGTTCTCCTTTGAAGGCTAATAGTTTGTCTCATAAATTATCCTGCTGTTTCTTCCAGATCTTGTGCAGAAGTGAGGTGCATCCTAGTCAGTGGTTTCAAAGGCTAGTTCAAACCCAAGCAAACTGCAACAAGCTGCCTCTGGGAAACAACTGAACTGTGAATAGCCCTGGATATCAAAAGAGAAAAAAGCCCATAGAAAAGACAAATCAACAGGCTATTTAAAAATGGGCTGTGGTAATGTGATTTGGCTCCAATTTTTAAACTTGGGCAAACATAGGGGAGAATTTTAAGTCCCAAATACTGGTCTGTGAGAATAGGGAGCAATGTGTAAATGTAATTGAAGGCAATATGGTGCAGCAGAGCAGTAGGCTGCGATCCCACTGGTGGGGGGACTGGCTGTGTCTCTGGGTTGATGTCTTTGGGTTTCTGTGAACTTCTCTGTGCCTCCAGATGCGTAGCAGAAGACACAATACTCATTAACAGCAAGCTGGATTCATTCGCTTTCTTTCTCAAGAGGATGGATACAACATGTCCAAGTTGAAATGAGGAGAGTCAGGATTTTAGATGTGTGGTATTTTATCTAACTGAAGCAAAGCATCTGCATCCTGATAGTCTCTGTCCCCTCTTCCCAGCCAGAGGATGTGCCAGGTATGTAAACATGACCAGCTTGGCCATTCTGGAGATAAAGATAATGATACCATTTTACATTTTAAATTACTTTTTTTGTGCAATAGTATAATAAGGAAGTGCCTACAGCCTGAGTAAATGCACCCTTTTGCCCACATGAGAACAGCAAGGCCAGAGCAAACCAGTTTTGATTCCTATCCCTGAAAGTAGATCCAGAACAGAATTTTTGATCCAGCAGTAATATCTGTAAAGGTGAATTAAGATCTCACTTGCAACATTATCATCAAGAATATTAAATCAATTCTGCATGTAGTAACCTTTAAAATTATTTATGTTTTTCTGAGCAAAGGGAAGTTACATGGAGTTTATTTTGGTACCCATTGCACATAACTGCTCAGTAATTTGCAGGGACATGTACATAAAGTTATAGGCTGTTGTGTGGCATAATGGAACAAAAATACTTTTGCTGAAATGACAGACTCTAATGAGACTTGCCAAGAAAATCGCAGCAAAAATGCAGGATAAGCCCACAACCTCCTTCCACATGGAGCAAACTAGTTCTGAGTCCATGTGCATTCACCCAGCATCTGTTCTAGTCTGTAATCCTGTGCAGCTCCATCCCTGCACCTGGCTTTTTTTGTAGAAAAGATGTAAAACTTCACATGCTTTTATGTCTGTGGAAGAAAGTTGGAGAAACTGGTTTTGATAAGGAACTGGCACAACATGGAGGTAACTGAACTCCTTCTAACCAGGGTATTGCTAAGAGTTGATTAGCCTGGAACATAACAGCATAAAGAGAAGGATGAAGAGGTGACTAAGCCCTAGGACTGGGAGTCAGAAAGATTTGGCTGTGGAGACACATTACAGGACAGAAGATACAGAAGATGCTGGTTGCAGTACCTATTATTGAGGCATCATGGCAAAAAAAGTCACTGAGTTTTAACCTACTGAGGTCCTCCAAAAAGAGGTTCTTTATATTTTTTAATAGTAGAAGTTCCAATCATATGGGCTGAAATCTGCCCTTGTGCATTTTCTTTGGTATGACCAGTCTTCCTGCCTTTCTCCCTGTCCAGCAGCAGTTGAGGCTGTCAGTTTGCCAGGATTGGAGCTGGCTCCCCAGGCTGCATTAGGTGACCTACCTGATGTCTGATCCTTGTCTCCTCTCAAAATGGTAGGCTGCATGGAAACTTCTGATGGGCCTTTGTGGGATGTCATGACGACAGAGCAACTGGAGATTAACAGCACTGAAAACGCCTGATTCTGGCATAAGAAGGCTGAAGGCTCAATTCATGCATGCTACCACCTACTTACTGCTGCTAAAGCTGTTATTTCACCTGTATTTAATCTGAGGAACTAGCTTGTTTTGGCAGCTCCTGCAGATGTGAATGCCACATGTCAGGGGTGTCATACCCACTTCTTGGCTTTCCTTCCCATGGTGACCCTACCTAGATCAGACGAAAGATATATGGGACGAAAGACCAAGCATTGATGGACAGCCCTGGCAGACAGCTTTTTGGTGGAAACTACTTGGAAGTGCCTTAGAAACGCTGTCTTGTTCCCTGCTATTGAGGCACAGGATCGGTGGGATGGAAGGAGTGAAGCAAGGAATCTTGCAACCAGTGGTCTGGTTCACTCGCACTCAGCATATCACAGTCCTGCTCCTGGCACTAATTCAGGCTTCTAAAGAAGGCCATGAACTGAGGGTGGTGGTGAGGTGAACGCAGGCCATCCAAACACATGGTGAAGCTTTGCTGGCTCTCTTCACGGTCGTGCTGTTGTCACCTGGACTGCAACAGCCATTTTTCATATGTTAGCATTTAGATGCCCAAAGAGACAGTCCACAGAGTCCTTAAGGGAGTATTCTTCTAGAAAAACATTAATACATAACAGAAAAGCAGAAGCACCTCAGATCATTCAAACACTGTCTTTAGGACCACATTTCTAGCTGACCAGCCTCCATCAGTAACTACAGCTATACCTGCACAGATTAGAGCCCTCCCTTTTAGAAAAAACAAGATGTTCTGTGGGATCCATTAGCACCACTGAGGGCCCAAAGAGCAACTGTTCCCTTCTTTACAGGAGATAATTTTTTAGGGAAGTATTCAGTGTGATCTGAATGTATGGATGTGCTTTAATAGCCTTGATCAGCCCCAGCTGGGACCTTTATGAAGAGCCCATGTGCCTCTATTTAAGTTCAGACCAGGGGGTTAACTCCTTGTTTTAGCTGTGTTGTAGGATACCTGTCTGCAGCTCTGTTAGGCTTATGCCTGGCTGTGGATGTTGTTGATATGGACTTTGACCTGTGAACTGGCTTTATTTTTTCCTGATGAACGGTGGGTTTTGTTTATTTATTTTTTATTTTTATTTTTCCCTTCTCCGGTAGTTCTAGGATGAAGTGGTATTAAAGGCTATGGCATTCCAAGTGCTGCATTCCAGTGCTTGGAAAACATATGAACAAAGGTAAATTAGGGAGATATGGAAGTTATTTTGGATTAGATGGCTACAAAACCAGAGACAGGTGTCCCCTCATAACTGACATGACTCAGGAACAGTCAAATGGCTTGTACCAGGGTAAATATAGAACAGGACAAGGCCTAGATTGCCTTGTTCCTGGTTCTTTCCTTCCTGTCCTGCAGGCTGTAATAAACAATACAGTTTTATTTATCCAAGAAGCTAGGGCTGCTCTGGCAGAGCCAAACTGGTCTCTTGAAAGAGAAAAATGCATAGTTTGAACCCGTTCTGTGGAACACACGTGTGAGAAAGTTCAGCAAGAAGTCTGCCCTGCCCTTTCCTTGTCTACCTCTAATGTGTTTTTGTTTCCTTCCAAAACAGTTAAATTTCCGGACAAAGAGAATTGGGACTTTGATTTGAGTTTCTTGGCTCTTCTCAGCTCCTGTCTCCCTGACCATTCCTTTATTCAAACAGAGGCTTTTGTACGCAGTATATGAGGTTGAACCAAGGGCAAATATTATTACAGTCTCATGTTCTGAATCGACACCAGCCAACCCTCCCTTCTGCACTGTTCTAACAGGATTTTGTGTCCAGTTGTGCACTTTCTCCAAAGGTCTGGCTGTGCCCTTCAACGTACCCATGCAAGTCCCTTGCCTCCCCAGGGCAGGACTGCGAGCAGAGCTGTCAAGACAAAATACTGAGTTGCATTCGCCCTGTGCCTAACGGGGACTGGGCCGCACAGCTGAAATCCAGGCTCTTTGTCTAGGGGAGGGGAGTGCTGGGATTTGAGTGGCCTTATCTGTCATAAGGAATAAAGCACGAGGCAGATCTGAGCCCTCTGCAGACGGGGAAGGGCAGAGAGTTCAGAAACAGGCAGGTTTGAAGGAAGCGAGCTCCTCCAGGGACAGAGTTGGTAGAAAGGTGAACCTAGAAATAGCTGGAGGGAGAGCATCCAAGAGCAGCCTTGATAAGCTGCTTACAGCCTGCTCGTTATCTCTCTTCTTTCATCTGGCTTTTTTCCCACCATTTTGCTGTTTCATGATGCCTTCCTCTTTAAGCTGTTCCACTAATTACTTCCTTGCTTAACTTTCAAGCCCTCACTGGCTGTTACTTATTTTCCCTTTCAGCTATTTCAGTCGTTTTTATTCTTTCCTCTCCTCTTTGGCAGGAGCAAAGAGAAGGAGTTGGGAAGCAGGAAAAGAATTACAGTGAGAGGAAGCTAAACCAGCAAGGATGCTGGTCCCATCTTTTGTGGAGATACCCTGCAAAGAGAGGGTTGTTCTAATAAACTTTCCTGCAGTGGCAAGTGCTGCCTGTCATGTGGGACCTGTGACAGGTTGTCTCTTTGGTGGAATATCTTGCTGGAAACAATTTTTGGTGAGTGAAGATTTTTCATTATTCAGGAGCGTTATCCCAGCTTGTCCTTTTGAGAGCATGTGAACTGAGATCTGAGGGTATAGATGCTAATAGAGCCCTAACGTGTCCTGAAAATGTTGGAAATGGTGGATGTAGATGGGAATTGGTCTGGCCCATCCGTAGGGCTTGATCCATGCAACTCCCATCTCCTGTGGGTTGTTTGGCAGGGCTCTCTTAACCTTGTGCACTTTGGAAAGTTTCCAGGCTATCTCTTTCTTTTTTTCTTTTTTTTTCCCTCCTCCTTGCAGGCTCAGGGCTAATATGCACATTGCTTTAATTTGCTCTTCAAATGAGGCCCAGCTATACCTGTAGGTGCCTAGCTGTTAAGTCAGTAATTTATTTCATAGTAGTTTAGCATGTTTTTAAAAAGCCTGCTTTGCTATGAGGCCTCTGTTCATTGCTGGACTGTGCAAACCTGTAAAATAGTCCTGGAAAGAATTTGTTTGGAAGAGAGGCCCTAGGTGAACTGTACTACTTTTTCTCTCTTTTTTCCCCTCCTCCCTCCTGTTCACCCTTTGGGCCATAAAAGAGCTTAAGAGTTGGTGCTGCTTTATGAGCTTTTCCAACTTATAGACTCTGCTTTAATTGGTCTGTGTATTGGGTAGGGATCTGCAGAGAAAGAAAAGGGGCAGATGGGATGTGACACAGGCCTTCTCCCTGCACTTCTAAAATGGTACTCGGGTGGTTTGCATGGGTGGGGTATCAAAGCACCTCTAATCTCAAAATAGCCTTGCAGACCTGGTGCAGGATTTAGATTCCCTACTTGTGTGACCCACCTCCACTTTCCCAGCCTCTTTAGTGACGTTGCCTTTTGCCATGTCCAGTGCCTTTCTCCTGCCCCTGATTTGCGGTACCTTGGCCCACATAAAACAAGTTCTCCTGTAAAGACAGTCCAGGCTTCCCTAGGGAATTTCCATGAGCAAAAGAAGAAGCCTGTGGCTCAGGACGTGCATGCTGGCTACTAACTGGACCCTTGCAGAGGTGAGAAGGGATTTCAGCTGCCCTTTAGCTCTCCTTTACTTTGGTTAGTTGTCACTGATCCTCTGGAGGCAAAGGTGGGCACAGGGCTGCTGGAGACCTGCTTTGCCACGACTCGAGGGACTTGCTGCTTGGGTTGGACGTGATTTCATACTGGGGTAAACTGAGAGCAACGTCATTTATTTAAAGGTAGTGCTGAATAATGAATTGGAAAAATAACTGAGGTGGGGAAAGACGGGAGCAGTGAGCAAAAGGAGGAGGGATTTGGGCTTAGAAGAGGCCAGGAGACAGTGTGTCTCATTCTGCTCTGTGCTTGCAGTGCTCTGGAGTCACCTCCAGAGCTGGACAGTGTAAAAGTACTTGGCAGAGTTGGAGCAGCAGCTGCTGGTGGCCACAGCACAGGCTGCAAGAAGGGGAGAGCCCTGCATAGCCCAAGAGGGCTGCACGAGCAGTAGGGAGTTTATGCTGCAGCAGCCGAAACTTATTTTAAACAAACCAAAAGCTGTCTAACCCCATCAGCCTCCACAGAAGCAGTGTGTCTTGGGGCCAACTGGGACTCTTGCCTGAGGATTTATTCTTGCAGGAGTATTTGGTTCTCAACCAGGATAAAACTCCAGGCAGCCTCATGCACAAAACCTCCCTGATCTGAAGAGATTGGCTTCTGAGCCTGCTCAAAGCAGAACCAAGGATCTTAGTTGGTGGAATAATTCTTCCTATCCAGCATGGACATAGCAGTACCAGTCCTTGGATAGTGGCTAAACTGGAGTCCTTTCCAACCCATGTGCTTTTACTTGATCCTCAGATTTTTCATCCCCAAAAATAACAACTCCCCCTCTCATTCAGCTCTGTGCGTATGTTTCTGTTTGCAGGACTTCAAAATAGAAAACTGAAGTATTTCAAAGTTTTGTCTGTGTTAGGACTGTCTTTCTAGCACTCTGGCTTACACTGGATTTTTGTATTCCACATTATGCTGCTCATTAATAAGTGGTATTTACTTTATTGGCAATATTTCTGTTTGCTGGCTACCTACTTGTGAAGTAATTAGCTACACTCACCTCTAAAGGAGACTCAAATAGTCTGATAGAAACTGGGTTTTGTCAGATGGGATGCTTTAAAATGAAAAGCAAAACAAAGGTCACTGCTGCTGTGATGGGAAAAGGGCAGGGTCCCCTCTCTTGATAACATGATGCAGTTTAGGACTTTCTAAGAAACAAACGAGGCTGCACTTTGAGCTCTGAAATTTTAGTAGCCTTGGGCTTTTGGGAAGCTCTAGTTCATTTAGATTCTGGCATTTACTTTTGTTTGCTTGGACTGTAAAAACCTTTTTGTTCTGATGCTCGAGACCTGTTTACCATTCAGCACATGTGTTCTGCATCTCTTGCACTAAAATCTTTTGAGGATTTGGCAGTCTCTTTTAGTTCTTCAATCAATGTTGGCTAAGGAGCAATGGCAAAAGCCCATGGAAATCTATTGCCCAAAATGTGCTGTCCCTGTTCTGATAACTACAACCCTACTTGAGGTAGGGATTACTGGCTTTATTCTTGGCAAATCTAGTTACCACACTGAACTGAAAGCAAGCGTGCTGATATAAAACCAGAGAACCACTTTGCTAGATGCTTATTTATCTACAGACAGAATGAAGCTCTAAGCTTTGCCTTCTACCCTGATTTATTGTGTATTGCTTCTGTGCAAAGGTGAGTGTGAACTGCTCTCTAAAGATGTATAAAGCTGGTACCACAGCTTGGATTCTGTGTGATTGAACTTGGGAAAACTGCACTGAGCTGAACCAGCGTCTCTACTCTGGTACTCTGTGTGAGTACCAAAGGTTGGGCCTTGCAATAGCTTTTCTTTGACCTCTCAATACTGAGGTTACCCAAAGGATTGCACTTCAGCTTCAGGCCCTGTGTACAGTTGACTGCATGGAGGATAAAACAATGGGAGAAATCTTTGCCTTCCTGCAGTGATTCTAGTTCAGCAACCTGGAAACTTGTCAGTCACAAAACCAGCTCCCATTGCTGAAGAGTTTTCACATGTCTCCAAGGGAGGATCAGGGGCCTTAGGAGCCCTCCAGGCAGAGCAGGTCCTGACCCCCTGGGCAGGGAGCTGTGAAAACACAGAGCATGAAACCATCCCCTCCCCAGATGGTTCCCAGTTGCAAGAACTCTGCATCGAGACCTGCTCATAAAATAGCCGGATGGCATTTAATTTCACTGATGGGTTTGTGTGGAGGCCGTAGTTTAGCAAGGCACCTGCCTAAAATTATGCACATGACTACATGTATCCCTACTCTGCTTTGCTAATTCCCAGTTAAAAAAAAAAAAAAAAAAAACTTGGTTCTCTTTCCATCAGTTTATTTAACAGCAGAGCTAAATAACTGTCTGCTCTGCTGGTTTGCTTGTACCTCTCAGAGTTTGAGCTTGAAGAAAAATAAAAATAAAAACTGGAGGGTGAGAGTCATGGGGGAAAAAAAGTCAGTCACTTCCTCAGGAAACACCTATAACAACAGTGCTTGGAAAAATGTTCAAGAAAACCTCTCCTGTTTTGATTAAAAAATTTAAGGAAAAAAAAAAAAGAACTCTGCTCTAACTCCACAACATTCTCCTTTTATTTATTTTTCTTGAGACGGGCTCTACTATTTTTATATATAATTTTTGCAGAGTTAAATGAGCAATAAGTAGTATTCAGACATTGAGATGAGGTTATGTGTACACCTGCTGACCGCCTCATAAAGAGTGAAAATGCTTTTAGTTGAAAAACAGCAAGTAAACTGAAATACAGCAATTGAGTTCACTAATAAGAAACTCAAGCAGTTTAAAAAAAAATCTATATTAAGTCACGCAAGGCTTCTGAATGACCTTCTTCATTTGCTGGTGCCTGACAAAACTGATTGCAGTTCTCACTTTAAAAGCTGCCTGCAAAATCCTTAAGATTTTGCTAGTCAGACTATTCAAAAGGATAGAGTTGTGTTATGCATTACTGTAAATTCTTATATCCCCAGATCTAGAGAGATGCCAGTTGGAAACATGACTGTTGGATGATTGATGCCTCCTTGAATTCTTAGAAGGCATGAAATTGTTGCTCTAAGACCTCAGTCAGAAACTTGAGAGGTGCTCGAATGAGCAAAGTCTTCGTCGGTGCTCGAGGCGTCGAACTGAGCCTGCGCGCTGCGAGGAGGTAGGAGAGTTGCTGCAATATTGAGTAAAGCAGCAGACGGAGGCTGCGCACTGGGTAGGTCTAGGTCCCAGTGTGTCTGGATGTGCAGAGATTTGTCACTGCAGGCCTGAGTCACCAGGGAGGCAGGAAAGGGTTCCAGTGCGAACCCCGTGCTCCCGCTCTGGGGTGTCCTGTTGGTGTTTGCTTTGTCTTTGGGGTCTCCTGTTGGAGTTTGTGACTAAGGAGCAGGCCCAGGGCAGCAGCAAGAGAAATTGGGCTCTATAACTGACCGAGTAGATTCTGCTTTTGGTATGTGCTCTGCTTTCATGCTAGATGTTATCTTCGAGTGCTCTCAGGAAACCTTTTTATTGGTACTAACGAGGTCTTCCTGGTGTTAATATTTTCTGAGTTATGGCACCCAGTTTTCTCAAGCAGACTAACTGGGACCTGCGTGGGGCAGTGCAAAGTATCAGGCTTCTTTGCAATAAGATCTGGCTGAGTTCAGAGCTGTGATATGTCTATGAACAATATGTCAGTCTCTAAAGGTTTTCCAGTCCAAAGGAAAAGGGGGAGAAAAAAAAAAAAGGCAAGTCTCAGGAAAGGGTGAATTTGATCCGCTCACCATGGGGTGGAGAAGCAGAGAGAAGGTCTTGAATTTCAAACATGAGGCTTGGGTGTCTTTGAACTGAAACTCAAGGCCAAGAACAATATCTCAGTAACAGGATATGCAATGTGAATTTTACAGCCCGTAACTGCTTCCCAGTTAGGACAGATATTGATGAGCTGTACTCGTGAGGTGTGCTGGGATCTCCAAAGGCTTTCTTGCTCATGTCTCAGAGGTCCCTTTGCAATGCAGCAATTACCACGTGGCTCATTTACAGGCTGTGTTCGTGCCTGGGGGTTCTCGGGATTCGTGAGTCTTGGTAGCATACGTGACACCAAAAAAATCGCACAGCAGTGAGTCTTGATCATGACAACGACGTGGGTTTTGCTGCTGTAGAACTAGACTCTTCAGCATGCAACTGTCCATCCCAGAATGGATGACCGTGTGGTCTCTGGGGCTCTGCACGTGTGAAGCTTTTGTAGTGTGAAGTGCTACAGAATTGCAAAGCTGGACTTGGGCCACTCGCTCAGTGAAGCGTCAGGGGCTGCTCTACCGTCACACTTAGCAGTCATCCTAGAGAGGACGTCAGGACAAGGTTAGTCTGGAGCAACCTGGGCTTGTAACTGAAGCTCAGACTCAGCCAAGGTTTCCGTGCCAAGCAAGTGTAGTCTGTGAAAGGGCTGTTTGAGCAGCCCGCTTTCCTGCTGCTCCTCTCTCCGCACGGCATTTGCTTGCAGCACGTAACGGCGGTGCAGGGACAGGGCTTTGCTTGTTCGCGTTTCGACGCTCACAACAACGAGTGTGAGAGCCACTGGACATGTTAATCAAAGAAACCTCATATTCAAGAGTTTGATTTATGCCTGAGCACCAGCCGCAGCCCACGCAGGCTGGTGGCTCAACACTTAAGCTACAGGTTGTAAAACCTCTCCCACCGGTTCTGCCCTCTGCCCCTTTCGGCTGTGTCAGGCTGGAAGTGGCTTGTACCTGTGTCCCATGTGCATGGCATGAGTGGGGCACTCAGCCCTGGAAAGAAGCTTATTGCTCAGAACTGCTCTGAACTTCTGCTGCTGCTTCTGATCCTGCATTCTGGACAGAATGTGTAACGCAGCCTGAACACCGTGCAGGCCCTAAATCAGAGCCTCTTCATTTCAAAAACTAGTTGATTCTTGAATCCCCTGCTACATCCCCTGGGGTTTTTGAATCCCATCTGCCACATTTCCAACTCCAAATAGGATCTAAAGCTGAACTAACGTTTTTGTTGCCATTGGTGCCTTTTTGTTGAAGGTCCAGATTTCATGAAGAAAATCCTGCCCAAGAATTGCTTGCAGAGCAGCTCCATCGTGCTAGAGAACAGCGCCTAGGAATGCGTCCCAGCACTGCAGCCTGCCCTCCATCTGCAGCTCCTGGCACGCTGAGCAGACAAGGCAAGGCCACCAGATTGCCCGCGGTACTCTCGTGCTTGCGATGCTCCCAGGGAGATTAGGAGCCAACCCCGAACTCTGAGCTCCCATTACCAACCTGTCTCATTCATGAGACCTCAAAAATGCTGGCAGCTTTGATCCATTCAAGTCCTTGCATAAAACTGGGGAAGCCAAGCTCTCACTTCAAAGTCTGTCAGTCCCCAGATCCGCAAGCAGATCGACAAGAGCTCGCATGCCACTATGCAGACAGCCTGGTGCAGGGTGGGGTGAGAGCACATTCTTTCCTTCCCCAAAACTCCTAAGTCCCGGGCCATGCCTTGTGGAGGCTGCATGCTTTACTGCAAATGCTTCTGCTCTTTCCTTTTTCTTCTGTGCATTGTAAATTATTCAGGTGACAGCATCAAAGATCAGAGAGCAGCACAGGAAAAATCTGAAATCGATGCTTTATGTTCCTTGGGATCATCTGCATAAAGAGCTCTGCTTGCTCTGCAGGCATAGGGCTGAATTCAGCCACAAAACATCCCTGTAATGGTTTACAGCTGGGGAAACTGAGGCATGGGGCTGGTGGAACGTGACTTGGCTAGAGCATCTGCAAAGTCTCTGCCAGAGCTGGGAGGAGCAGCCTGTCCCGCAGCAGCTCCAGCATCTGCAGGAGCTTCCCGCTCCGGCCGCTTGCCGAAGGCTACGCGAGGGACACCCTGTTTCTACACGTCCCACCTTTGCTTTGCAACATAGTCTGGGCAATTCTGCGGCCGTGGCACCTTGCCGAGCAGCACAGCAAAACAGCTGCAGGTTTCACCCAGCCTGCTGGCCTGTTACCCTGTCCCTGCATCCCCACTGTAGGACACTCGCCTCACTTCTCTGCAGTCCCATCCTGAAATACCATCGGCATTTTCACCAAAATCTTGACCCGCATACAGACATTTTGGGTGAGTTCTGATCCATTTAGGATTCCTCAAATGGCTGCTTTTTCCCTTGGTCTCCTTGGCTTCCCATTCCTTAGAAAAGGGATGTGGTAAATCCTTAGAGATGTTCTCAGGGGAGGCCTTCCTGGGCTCTGCTGGGCTTGAATCCATCCTGTCCCTTTCCTGGGTCATGACACAGCAGTGTCAGGCTCTCTGTGCACATTTTCATGCTCCTGTTGATTTATCCAGCAACCTGAGGAGGAGGGGAGCCTTGTTTTGTTTCTCTCTGGCTGCAGAGTAGCACAGGAGGTTTAGCCAGATTGAAGGTTGCTATAAATAGTTTTCTGCCTTGTCATGGGAGTTATCCATTTATTATAGTTTTCTTCCTTGTCAACAGCCCTTTTCAGGGCTGGCTGTGGCAAAAGCCTCGTGAGGCTGTTGCTGCAAAGATGCCTTTGAAATGCCCGGAGCACCTGATGAAGCACAACCGCAGCCGACTGATGGGGACAGGGCATCTGGGGTGCTGCGGAGCCCTGCCGTCTCTGACCCACCTCATTACTTTTATAATAAAGTAATATTACTGCAGCCTATTCAATGAGTCCTGCTCCTCACGCGGGTATTCTGGTGTCCTTGTTACCTCTGCAACTTAAGGGTTGTTTCTTCTTCTCCTGGGAAAGATTAGTCAGAGATCTATGAGAAGAGTGTATTATTTTTAACTGCAAGATGAGGCCAAGAGGCTCTTGAATGTGAGTTAATCCTTGTAATACCCTTCCAGGGAGGATTTTTGATATATAAGGATTACCATTTTTCCTGGCTTCTCTCCCCAAGTCCCATTTTAAACCAGTAAAATTTGGCCAGCTTTGTGGTTGAACACAGTACCCATGAGCAACCAATGAGTGTGTCTGTCTTGGAAGGTGACAGGGAGCTACTGGAAAGGGAAGTTGTATCTCTTAGCTCGGACAAAGGTTCTTCATGCTCAAAAAGGTGGATACAGGTGAAGTGTCTCACGATCCTAAGTGGTAGCTCCTGTCTGATGCTGGATTGCTGTCCTGTTCCTGTTGGTTTTGGACAGGCTGTGGGTGCAGGAGGTGGGAAGTGTCTGCAAGGGTGAACAGTGTTTGGTCTCTTCAGGCAATTTCTGTCTGCAGGCGTCTGTCCAGCGAGTGTGTCTGCCAGAAGGGTCTCACTTATGTGAAGTGACATAAGAAACTTTCACCAGGAGCAAGCAAGGCTCCCTGTGTATTCAGTCTCATGCAGCACTAGGAGTTCAGTGTGCTGCAGGGAACAGCACATCGCTGGCTCCATGTCCCCTCCAAGGCCTTTTATTCGGCTCTCTTTTGGCCTTCAGAGAAAACTAGAAAACTATCCTTTCTTCCTGTTGTTCTGGTTTACTCTCATGCAGCCACGAGCCTTCTGAGCTCTGTTCTCTGCTTGATTCCTGCAGCTTTCACATACCTGGAGCCTGAGGGGGAAAATGAGGGTTTGTAAGTCAGGCTAACAAAGAGATTCCTACAGCGCTTTCAGACTGGGTAGATTCCTGCTGTCCCACTGGTTATTTGAGGAACTTGCTCAGGAAGGCTTGTTCGTGTTGACTTTATCTACTTATTTAACCAACGGCATCAAGAGCTGTAGCAGATGGAAACGAAACTCCTCCAAAAATATGGAAGAGTAACTTCTAAGAGGTAGACTTCTAATTGCCAGTCAAAGAAACTATTTTTAATTTCCATAAAAGTCTGTTCCTTCTCATCTCTCCAGCAATCTGGAGTTTCACCAAAGCTGAACTTGTCATGGTCGTAGCTTTACAGGCCGCTGAGTCTGTCACCCTGCTTTGCATGAGCTTCTGGCATCGCAGTTAAGCTCATGCAAGAGCAGCTGTGGGGAGAGCCTCTTGGAGCAGGCAGATCTGCCGTCGGGGTCAGGCAAATCCAGGAACAGACAAACTGAGGAAATTGCTTTCCTCCCTCTTTGGGGTATAAAATGTTCTCTTCTTTCAAGTTAATTTGTTCTTCTATGAAAGTTCCCCTTGAAATCATTTTCCAACTACTTTGAAAGATCAAATAGATTATATTGAAGGCTACTGTAAGATGAAGTGCCCATTTGGATTTAATAAATGCTGGTTTGTAGATCTAGCCTCATTATTTCTTGGGGATAAACCTATAGAGAATGGAGAGGAGGAAAGTTTTTAATGTTTCTGAAAAATTTATCCCATGAATAGTAAAAATATGTTGTAGAAATGCATCAGCCACAAAAATGACATCTTAAACACAGTATTTATGGCTTTCTGTATTTGTTTTGCATAAACTTTTCTGGTTTCTATTACATAGATTGATTTATGCAGTTTATTTGGAATTAATGTCACACATATTTAAAACAAGCAGAGTCCGAATCTGCTAAGAGTCCAGGAGCTATGAAAACTCTCTAGGTTTCAAACTGGGACCCTCCAAGTCCCTTTTATTTGAGTATTTTTTTCTGTTTAAAAAATTCAGAAAAATAAAATGTAAGTAGATGAAGAAAAGCAATTTAGGAAAATCTAGCCAGGGTTTCAACTGAAAAAATGGTCTGAAGTTTTTATTCAGTGTCTAGTTCTGTTCCTTAATAAAATGTTCTTTATCCAAGTGGAAATTTTGCCACGAATATCCTTTTTCAAGGACGTGTTTGGGAGGTGTGGGGAGCTGATGGGGGCTGGAGGGGATGGAGAACTTCTCAGAAAATGTTTTGTTTTTATTGAAATTCATGTAACTTTGGAAGACGCACCAAACTAGAAACCTCTTAGTAATTTTTCCATGGGAGCATTAACAGTTTCAACCTTCAGAAGTGAAGGAACACAAAAAAGAATTCAGAGCAAGTTGCTTATAAGCCATCAGTGCTTGATTTGTAAATGAGCTAATTGCATATTTTAGCAAGTTGAGGGAAAAACAGTCAAACAAGGGCTGTATTTATTGATTTATTTTTAAAGCACGAAAGTTGGATTTATCTCTGCTTTCCTCCTGTTCCCCTGACACGTTTGGCATCTGCCTTGTTCCTTCCTGTAACTGGATTACTCGTTTACTCGTGCGTTTCTAGATTGGCTAAAATAATACTTTTTCTGTATGTGTTAGAGTGGGTTTGCAGGTTGTCCCAGCACAAAGGATTTTCTCCAGAAACTGAACTGATGTCCTTTATGTGCCCACAGCAGAACAGCCAGGACTTGAATTCCCAACTGGATTGATTTGGGGTGTTTGCAATGCGTTGCTTGCAAGTGATCTCCAGACCAAGAAGTTACTGGGTGAGTAAAACTTAGGATTTGCCTGAATTTGTTGTTCAAAAGCTGCCAGCAGATTAAAACTGTAGCTTGTCAGCTTTTAGATAATCAGAATTCTGCTTTCACTTCTGTTAGCTGCAAACATGCCTGTGCTGCAGGACCTGGGTGGCTGCAGGCAGTGAGAGTGCGTGGTCATACTCTCTTTGTAACTAATCAGTGGGTCTTTCTCCCAGGTATGCCATCTTTCCCCAAAATATCTGATGTTTTGTCATGACTCTGTTTTTCAAGATTGTCTAGATTTCTCTCCATAAAGGGACCCAAAGCGCTCTAGTCAGATAGGCTGCTCTCATCTATGCTAAAGGAGATGAGGAAATTTCCAGCCACCTCCCACCTACTGACCTGACCAATATGACCTGGTCAATATGGTCACTCCCTAACCCAGTCTGACTTAGATATTCTATATTAGCCTCAAAATGACCAGCAGGAGGTGGAAATGGGATCGTCCACATGAACCTCTACCTGTAAAGTTGGTCTATCATGTCCTCTGGGACAGCAATAAGTAGCTGAAAAGTGGAGTATTTTTTTAATCTAACCCAATATAAGTCCTTGGACTGTAGCCCCAACATTGCCATGGGCCTATTGGATTAAACCAGGCTTCTTTGGAAACCAGGGTACGCTGCAGAATGTGCTCTCACGTGCTGTTGGTCTCACCATTGACTTTGTGTCAAGTTCAGGGCTGGGTTCCTCCCAACAACTCCTATCATCCTCATGTGACGCCAGTGAAATCTGTGTCTCTGGCCTCTCAGAAAGCTGCATCACGTGGGCACCAACAGCATTGAGAGCTCTTGTTCTTGCTCTGCCTCCTACCCTTGCCAAGCAAGAAGGCCTTCACACTAAGTAAGTGATTGCCCATAATTAGGCACCGCTTGACAGAGAAATAATTGGCTGTGCACATGAGTGTTGAGGTAACTGGGGTTAAGAAGCATCTTTTTCAAGTCAGCTGAGCATAGAGCTGTGGGGGATGGAGCTATGGAGAATAGCACTAAGAAATACAAATCCTCCCCCACTGCGTATGTGCACAAAGAGCTCTGATTCCCAACTGCTGTAATTACTGGAAGGACACACACATCCTTCTAGCAAAGCCTTCTACTCTTCCTTAAGCCTCTGATGCTGTTCTCTGGCAGGGGTAGAGCTCTGAGCTGGCTGGCCTTGAGCTACTCTGACCACGGGCAGGTGCCCTTAGCTGTAGTAAGTCTTCTCCCTCTCAAAGGTTGCAAGTGTGGGCACTGATGGAAGTCTGTTTTGAACTGCCTGTTTTTCAGAAGTGATCCTGAAGCACCCTCAGTTTCCAAGAGCAGAGCTGATTGGCTTTTCTTGGTCTTTCTTTTCTGCTGGGGGAAAGCCTGGGCTGCCTGCCTCCTCGTGTGCTGTTCATTACAGTTTGCATCCTTCAGAATAGCATGACACTAAGTGGTGAGGAGGCACAAGTGGTAGGAGACCTGCATGCTGACAGGAGGACACATAGAAAAAGAAATCGAATGCTCTTTTGGGGAGGTGTGAGTAGTCTGGATGGTTTGGTTGGAGGAAGTCAGAGGGATTTTAGAGGAGACCCGAGGCTCTGCAGCCAGCTCGGTGTTGCTTTCTGGCAGGACTCTCTGACTAGCCACCCAATGGGCCTGAGAAAATCAGCATGAAGTGTCAGTCAGGGTTCAGTTCAAGTGACAGCTAAATATGTCTCTCTGGAGATGCATGAGAGCCGGTGGGCCTGAAGCACAAACGCCCTCACACAAAGCAGGCCAGTGTCCACACCAGCTCGTTCTTAAATCATACAGTAGCCTTCAGCCATTAACACTTCAAACACTATCCAGCCCTTCGAAATGTCAGCTCGTTTGTTAATGTTGCTGTTAAGGTCCCTTAACACACTCTCTTTGCAGAGCTACTTCCAGCACTGGTGAGATGGTGACTGCTCTGTCCTACACAAAGATGGGGAACAGTCCTGAGATGCTGTAGGAGAGTCAGCAGGGTCTGGAGGTGGGATCAAAAGACCTGGTGCTTCTCACCTGCTCTGCCAGCACTGAGCTCTCCAGCTTTGAGTGAGTCTCGTCTCCTTCCACTCTGTTGAGGCAGGAAGGCTACTCATGCCATGGGCCTGTCCCCTGTAGATACAGCCCAGGCCCAAGGTTCATGGACAAGCAGAGAGTTTCTAAGTTCACAGTATTCTGCTGCTAGCTCCTGGTATGTGCATGAGCAAGACGGGTGCAGGTTTAAAGTTTATGCCGTGTTTATCTAGACAGGGTGACAAGTGGAGGGGATGCAATTCGAAGGAGATGTTCTCTCATCTTAACACTAAGAACAAGAAGCTTTCTAGGTCCAGCTGGGCTAAAGGTCCAGCTGAGAACCATAGTGTAGGAAGCTCACTGAACGAGTATGAACAGGAATGCAGTGCATCTGTGGGCAAACCTCTTTCCACTGGTTTTGCATTGGATGAGAATCCCCTCATCAGTCTGCACCACTGACTCGTGTGCAGAAAGGGGAAAAAAAGCCAGCAAAGATTTTGGATCTGCCATGCTCAGAGATGTCACCTTGTCTGACAGGAACTATTCTGGACTGAGCTGTAGGTGCAGAGCTGCACTGAGATCTGTGCAAAAGCCCAGCTGTGGGGTCTCTGAACATCAGGTAATGCAGGGCCCGTGTCTTCAAATCTGGTGCCCCACAGAGTAACTGACTCGCACCTTCCCCTTGCTGAGTTTGGAAGCCTCCTCTGCCTATGGGTTTAAAAATGCTCTTTAGAGCTGACAAAACCAACTGTGTTGTCTTTTTTTCCTTCTCTATGGACAGACACGGCGCGAGCAGAGTGAGCTTGAATTGCAGCACACTTGCTGCTCACCAGCTGGCCAGGGGAGAACAGTGCCTGCTTCTGTCTGCGGTGCGGGGCTGGAAAGGTGAGGCCAGCAGCAGGAGTCAAGACAAATAGGAGCCTGTTTTTGATTTGCCATCTGACCCCTGCCAGCTCAGAGCACCCTGTCTGCAATCGTGACCTAAATTAAGCCCAAATGCCATCAGCGGGGCTGTTGCTTTCCCTCACAATGCAAGTGTTTCCAGGTACCTAGCCAGAGATTTATAATCCACCTCTAATTACATTCTTACTTGTGTCTGCTGTCATGCTGGCTTGGGCTTTCCGTGGTTCATTAAGCCCAAGAACGTGCCTGGCCCTTTGTGCTGCCAGCCTGCGTGCGCAGGCAGCAAGCGGCGCCCATGGCCAGCAGCTCCGGTGCCGGAGGAGCCCCGCTGTGCTGGGCTGCGTGTCTTTAGTAGTCCAAATATCACAGGAGACATTCTGGCTTGTTAAATTCTTGACTGCACAGGTCTGCTGTCCACAGTGGATTCACTTGGTAGAAATAGCTCTGGCAGCCACCCAACAGCAAACACACCGTTTTTCTCTTAAATGTGAAGGGAGACAAAAGCTTGGTGTTCGCTGCCCTGCCAACCCTTGCCCTGCAGACAACAGATGATCAGCGTCTTTTTCTAGTCAAGCTTAGGTGCTTTTGCTATGAAGCCGAAGATTAGATCCTTGGAAAGGCAATCTGGAATTGATTAGTAGTAATTAGTGTAAATTTTTCTTTCAGGAAACAGTGTGCTGGAAGGACTAAGATGGAATACTGTGCCTCGTGACACCATTGTACAGTGTTAGCTGTTAAAAGCATGTTCTGCTAGGGACTGTGCTGGACTCCTTGCGAGAAGTTGGTGTTTGTCCTACTAGGCTCGTGTTCAAAAAGGTAAGTTTTTTTTTCTGGAGAGAGGCTTTGTAATCCAGAAATACAGTAGTGGTTTCCAAATAAAGTCAGTCAAGGAGGGCACAAAGTCGAGTAGGAGTACTGGAATCTTCACTGCAGGCGCCACACTCATCCCCTTCTGCCACCTCATGCCAGAGGACACTACCAGAGGAAGTGCCCTAGACTCCAAGACCCTGCTGTGGGGAACACTAAGAGCTCTAGCCAGTATTAATGAAAAAGCCAGTGCAAATATCATCTCTACTCTTTCCTGTCCCTTTTCATGTCTGTGTATTATGGTTGTGACACTGGGGCAGACAAGCCAGGCAAATTCTTTATACGCACACTCTCCTGGTCTGAGAAAACCAGACATTGGGGATTTTAGAAATAAACAGTGTAAAGAGATTTGGGAAATTCAGTGTTCAAGCCAATGTGTTTAAGAGGCATCTTGGTTCAAGTAAAAGCCTCAACTCATTTCTATTTTTTTTTTCATTTGACTTTTTAAACTGTTGAGTTAAAGTGACTTCAGACCAAAATGGATCACTTTGTTTCCAGACGATGGGAACACAGATACTTCGATTTACGCTTAGGTTTTAAGGTGCTGATTTCATCCAAATATTTTCTTTGTCAATGAGCAGACATCTTACTGATGGCAAATTGTTTTGTCAAAGAAATTTCTACACTTCCTTAAGGAAACCTGAGAAATCGTTATCTTAACTATTAGGTTCAACTATCCAAAAAGAAAGACTAGCCAGTGCCTGGATTAGCAGTGGATGGAGGAAACTGGGGAGAGAGCTGTGAGCTTCTGCTGCTGTCTCGTGGCTGCATCACTGCACAGCACTTGGAGGCTACAGACACCACAGGTGACTCCAGCAAATTTGGATCCAGTCTATTTTTTTTGTTTGCTTTAGGGTCAGCAGGCAGTAACAGTGAGGACTTGGAGTGAGACACAGCTAGTGATCACTAAACACATGAGTATAAAACTGGTGAAATTATTTCTTATGCAGTAAAGTGCATCTGTCCTGAAATGTCTGCTCAGTTGTGGGATTGTGGTTTGTCTTGGGTTGTGCTGTATGTTTTAGAAGAGGAATTTAGGCCAGTGGTATATATTCTGTCTCATGTGTATTCTAGATTTATGTGGAATGGATTTGAGCAAACATGACAGATGGGAAATGGTATTTTTTTGGATGGTATTTTTTTTGTGCAGGTTGGCAGTGCTTTTACTTGCTAACAGCTTAACTAGCAGAGTCTGGGTGATGACCAGGCATTAGCACATTCCACTGTTCTGTTCTGCTTTGTAAAGAGAAGGGAGCAATTGCTTCAAAATCCACTCCTGTACTAGTCAGATTAATGTTCAGTACATCATGAATCTTAACTCCTAGTTCAGATTAGCTTTGGTCACCCATGATTACTCTGTAGTCTGCTTGCAAATGCACTTGTTGGTGATCAAGACCCATTTACCACCACATCCATACGTACAAGCTTTCTGGCCTCTCCTGTTTGCAAGTAAGGCTGAATTCGTGGTTCTTTTTCAGTCAACAACATGAGAATAATCTGGGACATTCAGGTTCTGAGTGAGTCAGGAAGAACTCGGAGCAATGGATACTGTGCATAGCAGCAAAGCTGAACATCAGAAACTGGAACTACTTATGCTTGTGGCCCTGGAGGAGGTGTCTGGCTTCTGTCAGGGAAAGAGGAGAACCTCTGCAGCAGCAGCAGAGAGGTGGCCATTGCAGCTGGGGCTGAGGGAAGCAGGATATTTCTCCATCTACGATAGCTGTAATTGTAGGTCAGTGGATACCTTGAAGGAACTTGGCTCCCTGAGAGCAGAGAAGCGCAGAATGACACAGATTTTGTGGCTGATTTCATGTTGAGACTTCCTACTGCCATTCTCAGCCTCCTTCCAGGTCCCTGTGATGCTGATGGGACTCTGGACTGGGATGCAGGGGAAGAAATCAGTCTCAGAAACTTCATTTTTTTTCTAAAGAAGAATAGAGAAATTGAAGGTAGAACTAAACCCTTCCATGACCCAAGCGTGGGAATTTCATGGAAATCAGGATAGGACTCATAGAATCACTGAGCCTATGGGAGGAGGGAGGACAACATGACAGCATCATTGCTTGCTTTTTGTCTTAGCACCTCTTGCTAAAGTTTCAGGCTCATTCTTGCCATGGAAGTCCACACTGTCACTTTCTGGAGGTGACAATACTCTAATAACATGTTTCAATTCATTTCTTTCCAAAACACAGAGTCCCCACTTCTCAAAAGATGGAGGCTCTAATGGATAAATCAAGGCATGGATGTGTCAGTCTTTGATGTTAGTGGGAAGATGCAGCTGCCCCCATGCTCCAAGGTGCCCCAGCTGGTTGCCTTAGGGCCAGGCATTTGTTGGAGACAGTCCCTTGTCCCTCAGTGCTCCAGATGTCAAAGAATGGTCATGTTTGGAGCAGGCTGCCTGCGCAGCTGCAAGTGGCACATGCAGGACAGGCAGCTCAGTGCTTATTGGCAATATTAACTGTATTCGTTGGGTACAAGATGTGCTAGGAAACATCTCCAAAATGCAGGACAAAGCACAAAGTGGAGGTTGTACAAGTCCTGGGTTGGCGCGTTCACTGCATGTTAAATGCTGTTCTGTTGTAGAACTGCAGAAATGCCTGTAGTTACCGCCTGCTTCCAGGATACGTGAGCTGCCACGCAGAGCTCTTCATCCTGCAGGCTTGGGTTCTTTGGGGGACCCTTGGCAGTTATTAAAGCGCAAAACCCTTCTTGCCTACAAATCCGTGCGCTTGATCTTTCCAGCCCAAATCCTACAAGTAACATGCACTTGTCCCCAGGGCAGCTTGCTCAAATAACCACAGCTCTGCCGGAAAAAGGGCTGTTTGAGCCTCAGGGAGCTGGGAGGAGAGGTTGAATTATTCCCAGCATCCAAAGACCAAGAGGTTCCTTCTTCTTCAGCAAATGTTTTCAGTTCCCACTTGGTGAATTATTGCTAGGGATTTTTTTTTTTTCCTTTCAGTGTTTCCATGAATGTGGTTGAGGCTCTGATCCAGGAAATGAGGGGGGGAACCTCTGAAAAATGTATCGCGCCATTTCAAAACTTAAGTGGAATTAATTAAATCCAAATTTCAACAGTGTGTCCAAAGTTGAGCTAGGCTCAAGACACACTTCAGAAGGTTTGATTTCAAAACACTCCCTTTACGCACATGCACATAATTTAGGGAGGTTTCTGTATATGCAGTACAAGGCAGGAACAGGGGGCCTTTGGGTACCTGAGCTTAGGAGGAGAAGATATTTGCAGGCTAGCCTGGAGAAAACCCTTTTCTGCCTGCTTCAATTTCTCCTAATTCTGTGCTTAGAAAACTGCAGATTGGAAAAAGAGTCTGGAAATAGAGTTGTGGAAAGAAGAGCCAAACCATTTGAAATGGAGATGCTGTGGCTGGTGTGCTCACAGCAGAGAAGGAAAAGGAGCCGAGGGACAATAAAAAGAGCATTTGGATGCCAGTCCTGGGCTGAAACAAGGTAGGCTGGTAGTGAGAACTCTTCTGGGAGGTGAGAGATGTGGGTTTTTCCCTACCTCCATCGATGAGGCAGGGCTACCTTGGGGCTCTCTGTGCTCCCATTTCCCTCTGTTAAACTAAAATAATGTGACTTGCTGCCCAGGGCAAGATCGGGGTATAAAAAAGTACTAGTAGGGTGGAGCTTGCCCAGATGTTTTTCAAAGACCAAATGTCAAATTCTTTCCTCATTTTTATGTTTGCGTCCCAGCTAGCTGTAAAAGGTTTGCATGTGGGTCACTGAGGAGCAGGACTGTCTCTTCAGAGATAGTATTTAAAAAATCTTTCTATTCCTTTTTTTTTTTTCTTTTTTTTTTCTTTTTTTTTCTTTTTTTTTTCTTTTTTCTTCTCTTGGGAAGGAAATTGGCATCTGTCATTGTGTTTTGGTGCAGTGAGCTGGGCTCCACCTTTAAGTGGGGGAGATCAACTCCTGTATGGAGGATAAGGGGAGCCTCTCTAGCATCTGTAATTGGGAAGATTTGTGTTTAGAGCTTGGGAAGGGGATGCATTTGCCTTGTTTCTGCCAGGCACTATTTTGTGCCACACACTGGCACTATTTTCTTGTGGATTATCTTGCCTGGGCAATGTTGCTGGGAGTGAAGGTCTTCAGATGGCTACAAAGACCAAAATGTCTCTTTTATGCAGAAATTCAGGTGCACTGTGAGTTGGTAAGCTCTGTTGGAAGACCCAAGAGTTGAAACATTTCTACCTTTGAGACAAGAGAAGGGAAAGGGGACATTTGTGCCGTACACCAAGTTTTCAGGCTTTCCTGTTGTCATTACAAGACCAGCTTCTTTTCTGTAAGCATAAGTCACTGCCAGGTATGCTACATAGCAGCAGCAGTACCTGTGAAATACTGTGGGATTTATTTACTGAGTGATGAGATGAGTGTTTGTTCCAGAGGCCCCCGAGGCAGATGTTACCTCTGCTCTGCTGCATGTGGCTCCAGGCCCAGAACTGAAGTTAACAGCGAAACCTGAGCCAGCTGATAACAAGGCCAGGCAGGCGCTCGCCGGGGCTGTGTGGTGCTACCCTGGCACCTTTCCTTGTCAGCTCCAGCACTGGAAACACGTTGACACCGTGGTTCAGCGGAAGGTCAGAAGCTAAACCAGAAACAGCCACACAAGCGTCTCATCTAGTGAGAGGGCTCCTAACGGCCTGATGGACACCCCAAGCCATCGGTGAGTAATTGGCATATCAGAACTCCATTGCCACCCACTTCTGCCTTGCATCAGCAGTGTGGCAGGGCATGTTGCCTGGTACTGACTGCATGGCAGCAACGTGACTTGGCACAGCAGGGTGAAATTGCTTAGGCGCTTTGTTTTCAAGCTGAAGAAACACCCTTTCTCCCATCCCTTTCCTCCTCTATCTTCCTCCTATCAGCAGCTCAGGGAGATTTGACTTTGTGATCACACAAAGTGCCAACTTGCCTGCTGGAGCTGGGCCCTGCAGCACCCTGGTGTGCTGCCCTGGCAGCATCAGCACCAAAACTCTGCCCAGGCTGCAAATCTCTCCGCTCAGCCACTGCCACCAGCCAGGTACGAGGGAACAGAAAGCTGTTGCCAGGGCACAGGAGGCTGGGCCATGGGGAGCAGTTGCAGATTGCTGCCAGGGCTGTGCAGAGCATTTGCTCAGCTTTTGCTGCCTTTTCATGCATCTCACCAGTGCTGAAAGGACTCAGTGTTTCCTAGAAAACCCCAAGCCTCTTGTCCTCTGCCTCTCTGCACCTGTTTGCTGAGGATGCAGTTTGGCCCTTTTCTTTTCAAGCCATCCTCTCCCATCCTCCATCTTTTTTGCTGCTGCTTCTAGGTGCCACCTCCTTTCCATCCCTGGAGAAGAGCACATACCAGGTATGACCACAGATGCAATGTTAGCACATTGCTCTCCCCATGGAGCCAAATCAGCAGGCTGCTGTGCGCACTGACACTCTCCCATCTCTGCTCTCTGGGCTCTCCTACCTTCCTGCTTGCTGTTCGTTCTGACCTGGCCCATGAGTGTCCTGAATTATCTGCTTGGGTTCCCTGCTCTCTGTTTCTTTGGGATTTTTAAATGTCTTTCTGAGGTATAAATGAGAGGGTGGGAAATACATCAGCATAAGAACACAGTAGTCCTTCATCTTCCTGTTCGGCTGCTCCTGGGGTACTTCCACATGTGGCAAACATACCCAGACAATTAATCTTGTGTACCCACAGGGTATAATTGTAAAGCAGTGCATGACAGATAAAGATGTGTTTTCCTTCTCAATTGTGCTGTTGGTTTTGCTCTTTTGTTCTTTTTTTTTCATAGGAACTCCTGCTTTTGCTGTGCTAGAGCCAGTTTCCCCTCCCTACCCCCCAGGCATATTCTATTGAATATGATAAAAGCAGATGCTATACATCTTACAAAAGTTAAACATTAGGATCTTCTTTTTCCCTACTGTTCCTCTTTGGAGCAGGGAAGGTGGCCAAAGTCAACAGCACCTCTCATAAACATGGAAGGACGATGGAAGGGAAGCAGCTTGGAGCTTGTTCTAGCAGGGCCAGAGCTGAAGCAGTTCAGGCCACGCACTGCGGTTTGCAGATGCTGTGAGCAAGCAGATAGTGCTGGTCTTTTGGGGAGGGCTCTCTGCACTGAGGCTGATGAGCAGGTCCTGATTCCAGGAGTGGAGTGCCCTTGTGCTGAGGGGGAGCACTTTAGGAAACTGAAAAAGACATCTGCAAGTGCTGGGGGAGGAACGTCTTTGGGTATAGGAAGATTCTACAGCTTCATGTGGGTGTCTCCCAGCCAAGCAAGAGCTGAGCTGTGCTCCCTTGTGCTCCCTTGCAGTTCTGGCATTCTGTTATCCAGCCCAGATGCAGCTCCCTATCCTCTGCCACTCTGTGCAACTCACATCTTTCAGCATCATTCCCCGTGTCCTCTGTTTCTCTCTCACACACACGTGTGCACACATGGGCACACTGCCTTGGGGTCTTCCGGACAGGCAGAAAGCGCCTCTCTAGAGAGCAAAGCACACACGATTGTTCATGCAATAGGCAGCACTCTAGTAAATATCACTTGTAGTGTCATTATTGTCAGATCTTATTAATGAGGCAATACACGATTTCACCCCCTCACATGATACGCACCCACTTGTATGAAATTTTACAGCAAATTGTGTTTAATTTTGAAGGAATGGTTTGGGCAAGATACCTATTTGCCAGAAAGCAGAATCAGGAGCATCTGGCATTCATTGGTTTTTAAAGGCAGTGAAATTACAAAAACTAAAATGCAGATACAAAGGATTTCCAGCTACTTCTGGGGGGATGTTATTTTAGTAAATTGAAGTCAGATAGTTTTGTTCTACTTGTTCTTAGCCATAGATCTGGATGTAGCCTGAACTGGGTCACTTGTTTGCTTGTATATTATCAACCAACTAGTTTTGCTTCATCGAACATAACTTTTGTCCCTGTTCATCTGCCTTTGTTTCCTTCTCACAGGACAACTGTGAAGGCACTGCTAGAGCTGTCCGCTAAGTCTCTGGCCTTCCTTCTTCTGTCAAGAAAACTGATGTTTCAGAGCCAGGTATAAATTTTATGTTGTACTTGGTGCGTGAGCTGGGGAATGGACAGAAAAGGCATTCACCTCATTCCCATTTACTAGTCTGACTTCCAATAGTGGATCCAAAGAGTTGTTTGGTCTGGTTATCTGAGTGAGCAGGGAGGAGCTAGGGAGCTCAGCTCAGCTAGGAGCTGAGCTGGCCCAGCTGTGTGATGCAGAGGAGCTGAGCAATGAATGCCCTAATGGCCTGGAGCTGCAAGACAGCTTGAGCAACCCCATCTGATCAGTAGTTGCAGAACAAAAGCCAGCCCTTTCTAACACTTCAAAACAGTAGAGCTTTATTTGAACTTGAAGAAATGAGCCTTTGGCGTTATGTGGGGAGAGGAGACTGTGCTTCTAGTTGCCAGTAGTGCATACTTTCTGATTCAAGAAGGAACGGCAAGGCAGATCCCATAGACGGCTGCAGGCACAAGCCCAAAAAATCCTGGCTTTGCCCATGGAGAGACTGAGAATTTGGATCCTGTAAAACAGAGGCTACTTTATGAGTAGTCAGAAAGTGGGCCACACACGAGCTGGGTGTGTGGGGGTAGCAGGGCACCGCGTTATTCCTCCTGCTGAGGGGGCTCTGGATGGGTCACTTGGGCAGTACAGGCCTTTGTCCCAGCAAGCTAGAGATCCACCCTATGATGAGGGGGGTAACCGTGTGGTACCCCCCTCATCCGCCTCATCCACCGCGAGTTTCATGTCGGCTACCTCAGTGACCCCCCTGCAGTCACCGTGTCTCCAGGGCTGGCAGGGGCAGCGTCCCAGTGAGTGTGGGCCCGGGGTTTCCTCCCCTCATACCACTCCCCAAGACTCTCTCACCTTTCCTGGCTCTTCTGCTCCTGCCAGATCTTCCAGTGGGAACTGATTGAAAGAGCCTTAATAGTTTAATCCAAATTACCCTCTGGTTCCTCAGTGATACAATTAATTGAAAGCAGGATCTTTACCTTGTTCTGCTTAAAAGTGTCCCCTGGCCATCATGCCCTCCTGCTATGAGATCTAAAAGTCTCTGTGCAGAAAGACAGTCGACTGTGTTAGCTTGACTCTCTAGAGGAATAATCCAGCAAGGGTGACAGTCCCAGCTTCAGTCAGTTTCTCTCATGGTTATGGGCTATTGCAGTTTAGTTTCACGTTTTCTTTTCTTCCTGCGTTGAGACTTGTACCAGCAACCTCAAATGTTTTTCCCTAATATAATCCACAGTGGGAGAGGTGCCTACCACCTTGCTGTGACACATTTTCTGTTGAGAATTTCTATAGGTTTGCTCTTGTTGCTGTGGGATTAATCATAATTGGAGGTAGAAGAGAGTCAGGTCTTGTACAGAGGGAACATGTGCTGCAATGTAGTGCATCCCTTGTGAAATTATTATACCTGATACAGCTGAAGTAACTGAGACAGAAATTGAGCTGATAAACGTCTGAGAGCTGAACAGCAGTTAGGGAAGAAAATGAACTAGGCAGAATGGTACCAGCCTGGGACAGAGAGACTGTGGGACACCGTGCCTTGATTTATCCCTGTTTGACATGAGTGAGGGCAGAACAAAGACTATAGTCCTATAGGCTTTTCAGGTTGGAGATGTCTAGGACCCTGATTCCTGCTACCTGTTGGAAGCAGTTACGAACTGAACAGGGAGAGGTGTTAGGGATGTAAGAATCTGGTCTTTTTTGCCACAAGCACCGACCCACGCTGTCCTCCTGCCTGCATGACCCAGGATGGTGGGAGCAGACTGTGGTAGATACTTTGCACATGGGCTCGGAGCCAAGGTTGCAAGCCCCAGTTTGGCTGCTCATACTTGAAAAAGGAAAAAGTGTTTTCTTTTTCCTGGACCATTTGCACTGCTCCCAGTCAGGGTACCTCTGCACACTGAGCTGAACTCCACTTCCTTCAGTCTGGCTCTAGCCTCAGACTAGCATCCTCAGGTATGACATGAGATATTCTGCTGTCTGCTGCAGTCTCTTCCTTCTTTCTGCTCATTCCTGCTCCAGTTTATACACAGACCTTAGGATTGGCATCCTTTGTCCTATTAAAGGTGCCATATGGACCTAGGGATAAGAGGAGTGAGGTCTTGCTGATGCCAGCCTCCATCCTGCACATTTCTCAGCACTTCTCTTGCTCCAAGAGAGCATGGGGTTGGTCTAGTATTTTCCCTCTTAAAGATCCTATTGCTTCAGTCTGTACTCTCTCCCTCTGAGTAAAGGCAAACATGTTTGACCCATCCTTACCTTCCAAGCTGTCTTTGGACTGCTGATGCCCTGTAGAGAAAGCTGAGGGACCTCTTGAAGAGACTAGCTCCCAGGTAAGCAAAACAGCCCAGCCTGCCGTACAGCTCAGCTGGCTGGTTTGTCTCTTGCAGGCTCTCTACAAGAAATCTCCCCCTCCCTCCTTTGTGTTCCTGCCAAGTGAGCTCTGCTGCTCTGCGTCCCTGATCTTTTCTGACGTTAATTACCCTTTCCTGGCTTGGACTGCCCTGTTTGTGGCCAGGAAACCAAATCCACTTGTGCTTGGAACCAAAGCTATGTGTAATGTTGCTTCGCCACTGGAGTGAGAAGGGAAGAGCGTGTTTGCTTCCTTGGGTGGCCAACTGGAGCAAGCAGGTGTCTCTGAGCCTCTACCTCAGGGAGAGCTCCTAGCAGGCTTTGCCCATTGCAGCCAGGGCTAGATCTGGCCAAGAGCTGAGCACCTGCCATGCCTGCTGGAGAGGCTGGCAGTGAAGGCAATTGGTCACCTTTGAATCCATGCCAGCACCTTCAGAAACGCACTGAACGGACTCTACACAAGCACAGATGAAAACAGCAGTAAGAGTAAATCCTGGAGGCAGCCGGTCTTGTTTCTCACACAACTTTTCAGGCCATTATTTTAAAAGATTTCTGCCTTTCCTCCACCTCAGTGCCTGTGATCTTCTTGGCTTCTCTGAACATCCTCGCTCCAACAGCTGATGTTGCTGCTAGCAGGGAGTCTTGGGGACCCAGCACCTCACAGCCTGCAGCCTGTGTCAGTGTGACTGCCCAGGCTGGAGATGTCCCAGGCACCAGCCACAGGCTCAGAGTGACAGTGTCCCTGCACAAACCAGAGTTTTGCTGGCCAAGTTGAGCACCAGCTCTGAGCTTACATTAAGGAAATGCAGATTTGGGCTTTTGGAGACTGACACCAGCCTACATCAAGAGAAGGACAGTAAGTAAGAGAATGGTTGGGAATGGCACTGGGTCTTTCATGGTGCTCTGAAGGTCCCAGGACCTACCCAGCGAAACCAGCAACACTTGGAGAAGTTCACTGACCACTCACCACTTGCAAAGTCAATACTCCATATTTACTCCTGTGCTCTAAATGAACAGCAAGGAAAATCCCTACTTTTTCTGAAGACAGCAGCAACATGTGTTGCAAGGAGCATCTATATATCATATGCCATCCTGGGAGGATCTGTGTGTCTTGAGCCCACATCAGACCTGAAGGGACCCACAAGGCAACGTTATTTCTAAAATACAGCACCATCTAGTGCCGTGTTGCAGCAGCTCGGTACAGCCAGCCTGCCTGTCCTCCCCACCTCTGCACCCCATAGCTCTGGGTCAGCTGCTCGCCTTCCCTCTCCAAGGTAAGATTATCTGCCTTTTGCAGTGGGCTTAGATTTGCTGTGTGTGTCAGATGGCAGCGTGTCATCTGAGGGCTGCCTCAACAAGTCTCTTTGTGCCTCTGTGTACTTGCAGCGTTCCAGCAGCCTCTTGCATAATTCATGGAGAAATTCTGTCAAAACTTCATCCAAACCCCAAATCGTATGTGAAACGCAGCTTGAAACCATCTTTGCAGATTAGAGTTGTTGCAAACATCCTTGCCTTGTATTCCTGTGCGTTAAAATGAAGGCAGGCAAGACGTCTTTTGTGCAGAAATGCTGGTGCTAGTGGCATGTTATGGCCAATTATCTGAGCCATAGCTGTGACTTTGTGAAGAAGGGATCTCAGCCTGTGTAAAACTGCAGATGGCCTTGGACTATAGCTGAGGGCAGTCTGAATTCAGCTGTTGACGCTTGCAGAGTTGTGGTAAGATAACATTCAAATAAAAAGTGTTGGTAGGGAATACCTCAACCTCCTTCCCCTTAGCGTTCTCAGACTTTCTTCAATCAGTGTGGGATTGTTCCCTATCTTTGCTCCTAGAACGTTTATTTTCACCTCCACCAACCTAATTATAAATGTCCTAGCTGAGAGAACTTTCAGTTTCCTTCATTTGCTAGGCAACCAAATGTCCATATGTTTCCATAGGGGTCTGTAAAGATCCCATAGTAAGTTCTCCTAATTAGAAGGCAATGTCTGTAGTTGTGTTTACATTGCTATGCTTATTAGGAAGAAAAATTCTGGGTTGGTTTTGTGTTATGTGCAACCTGAGATCATAGATTTGTGTGCTGTTTGGAGGAGGGATTTAATTCGTTTCTAAGAAATGTATCTTGGGGGTTTCTTGGTTTCTGAATCAACACAGACAGAAGATTTACAGCTAGCTGTAGTATGAAATTACAGATCACTTGTTCCCTGTGAACTTTCCCTACGTTTATTCAATTCCAAAAATGCAAGTTGAGATAGAGGAAAAATGGGTTCAACAAGGAGCCACCTCCTTGGTAGATGTTACTAGAGATTGGGATTTAAGTTTCAGTTAGGCAGATCTAGTAGCATGTATTTTCAAGTCAATAACCTTAGAATCAACCAAAACACAAGGTGTCTGAAATCTGAGCAGAAATGTCTGCAAAAAGGGGAATGAGAGGTTTCCTGGGTTTCTAGGAAGATTCCTAATTTTCTAGAAGCACAAACAGAGAATCCATGATGTCATCAGTCCTGGTCTTCTGTATAACACAGACTGTAATAATCAAAATCAACTCCAGATCAATGTCCTTTGAACAGAATATATGTTTGAGAAAGGAGTCCAGTCTGGCTTCAGAGGTTGCCAATAGTGAGAAGTTGATTGCTACCTTAGTAAATTGTTCCAGTTGGTAGAAATTTTAAGTTTACTTCTATTCCAAGTTCTCACTTGAGCCCCCAGCCACCAGATCTCATTATTCTGACAGACCAGTGGTACAAAAGCTAACAGTCAGTTTTGTTGCTTCGCCAGAATGCAAGATCAGTCTAGAAGGGTGATGGGACTGTTGTGTGTGTTCCTGATGAAGTTAACCACAGACTCGCAGAAATGCTGGGTGGAAGGGCTGTTTCTGGGGACATGCCAACTAGCTGTGGTCCTACCAAGCATCAGCTGAGCAGAGCTAGTGCTGAGGTTGTTGGCACAAGCTATTAGCTTAAGTGATGCTGTTGGGGTATGAGCTGAAAATTGCCATTTGGGCTGTTTTAAAATGCATCCTGCTTCACAACAGTATGTGCAGACACACAGCCCTCCCCAGGGAAGGCAGGGGACTCTTTCCAAGTCCAGACGGTCATTATCCTCACACCTCTTCTTGCAGTTTCCTCAGTCCCAACAGCTAAGGTGACAAGAAGGGAGCTGCCACCGTGGCAGAATCCATCCTGCTGTCACCTCAGCCACCTTTCAGGGTGTGAAACTCCAGCAGTCCAGCACCAAGTCACCTGCTCTGCTATAACAGAACTTTCTCCTACAAGACCTGCAAAAAAAGCCCTACGGCAGACCGTAAGTCCTTGTGACAATCCAGACCTGTCTCCTTTTATTATTAGCTACCTTTACAAATGGCTGTAGGCTGTGGCACAGGGAACCCACACTGCCACAAGGGCTGCAAGAGTCCCTGCTGCTTTGCTCACTGAGAGCACCGTGGTGAGAAAGAAGAGGAAAGACAGAATGAGCCAGCTCAGTGCTAACCTTTAAGCAAATAGCACACTGACCTCCCAATTAATAAAGCAGCCCTTCTTGCTTATTTTATTCCCTGCGTTTGAAGCGCAGCACATTCCAGTCAGATAAAAAGCCTTCTGCTGTTTGGAGCGCGCGGGAGTCAGGTGGTGAGCATAGCCCGAGCCAGACAGGATGCTGCGCTTCCTGTGAGAGCAAATACTCAGAGTCATGCAAAGCATCTTTCATTCTGCCTTGGCCCTAACAGCCAGCACAGCCACTGGAAGGGAAGGAACTTCATGGAGACAGAGAGATTATTCTCCTCTGGCTTAAAGGCTACCTGGTGTTTTTATCATTTTGAAAGGCTGTGTTTTCAAAGGCTGCTCACTTCATGGGCACAATGTGCACCTACAGGCACTCGTCTGCTGAGAGCCTCGCTCGGGAGTCTCCCACACAGGAATACAAACAGTGTATGGATGCGCTGCCTCCCTTTAGGTTTGTGGCTAAGCTGGTAGCATGGGATGATTGGAGGAGCTCTTGGAGTTATCCCAGGTTTGCATTCAAACATAAACTAAAAGAGAAATATGCAACTAAGAAATAGTCTAGATTTGCCTTGAGAAACTGCACCTCTCTGGTCTCAGTCTGGATCATCTTTCTTCAGGGGTCTGCGCATCATTACCTACCAGGGAGTGACACTGGGTTTGTCTTGGAGTGTTTTTTATAAAGAGGCAGTTCAGAAAATCATCAAGAAAATGTCTGAAAGTTTCATACAGAGCAGAGGCAGAGCTCCTTTGGCAGAAATTCCTCTATCTACTAAGTCTACAAAATTCACAGGGACTAATCTGAAACTCTAGATTCTTCCCCAGGGCTGTATGGAAACCGTTTGTCCTCATGTAAGACACCTTCCCACATAGCATGATGACTGAAGGATGAATGGACTGGAGCAGACACCAGTAGCATCCTTATTGTTGCACTTTTGCACACTGCATCATTCGCAGTGAAACTGCATCAAACTACATCAGTCTAGAAGCCTGGGTGACCTGCAGCCTTTCTGTGCTGTTTGCTGATGCCTCCGGACAGCCACAGTAAAAATGAGTGAAGAATAGTTTTTGGGGTCGTAAGAGCCAGCCACTTCTGCAGCTCGTGGTTCTGAACTTTCATTTTAATGTTCAGGTGTTGCATTGGGAGCCTTCTGCTGGAGCCACCTGGAAGGAAATCAAGCCCTGTCTAGGCATGTTTGAACAGGCATTTCAGCAAATCTTTTAATTTCCATAAACAAATGCCTCTAAAAATCCAGCTCTTTATAGCTGTCTTCCTTTGCTCCCCATCTGTAGAGCAGAAATGGCAGCGCAGTCTGGCTCGCAGAGGTGTCTGAGGACAGAAATATCACCACCATGCAGGGGCAGCTGTGGTAAAACAAGCAAGAAAGGCAAATCAAATCCCAGTATCCACAGCCAGGTCCCAACAGGATTTACCCACTGCCTTGTGCAAAGGCCTTTTCAGTTTTCCAACACGTAGTAAAAATGAAATTTTTATTAAAAGAAAGCTTGCCTTTCATCCTGAAATCCACGAAGTTCATAGGTTTCAAAGCAAATTTTCCTGAGCGGGTCTATTATCCATGTTTTCCTAATGGACAACTCAATATTTTCATTTTAACTTGTAAAATAGTATTTACATCAAACTTGATCTTGATTTTATAGACTCAAACTCTGTTTTTAGGGTTCTCTAAGTTATTCACTGAGTCTTAAAGCCAGTGAAGTCACCTTGGTAAATCAGACTTTATGGCTATTTTCATGAGATCAGATATAACAGCAATCCAGGTTTTCAGAAAAAAATGGCTTTCAAGGCTGCCGCTTAATTTGTGAAAATACACATCAAGATTATTCTTGCCCAATTCTGTACTTCTGCCCTTATAAAACAACAGTGTGTTGTTCTAATACCATATTCTCTGCAAGAATTTTAATATCTCTTCCTTCTTGTCCAGCAAGGTTTCAGGTACAGATAGCCCAGATAGGATATCCTTTTTAAAAAGAAAAAGCAATAGCTTAAAAGCATTTTTTGAGTATTTCCAGCTGATCTGTTGTTCTGTACTTTGACAGGCAGCTTTATTTATTGGCCATGCAGTACATTTAAAGCATTTTATTGCTTCTGCAATCTAAGCAGAGGTCTTTGGAGAAAAGGAGGCTTGATGGGGGTATTTTCAGGCCTGTGTCCTGTGATGTGCTCTGCCTACCAGCATTTTCATCATAATTCCCAGTGATATAATCCTATTCCCTAGAAATATTCTGCAGATTCCAAAGTTCTTCGTCAACATCGGTTGTCTTCAGCATGCTAGTGAGAAGGGCATTAGCACTGCAGTTTCAGCATAAGATGCTGGTGGGAGGCTGACTCACTCGTAGTCTGAACAGCATCAGTAATGAACACAGTTTTCTCTGAAGTGATTCCTCCAGGAAAAAGCAATCAGAAAGACTCTTTTTTCCCCCTAGCCTCTTGAATGCAGCTTCTTTCTTTTGTAGAGTGCTCTGTTTTAAGGATCCTCCACCTTTTCCCCCAAGCAGTAAACTTGTAATGATGGTCTGAAACCTCTATATAATCCCCTTGTAAGTGATTTGGGATGTATCCCATGAAACATTAACAGCCCTCCCACACCTCCACTCCCACCTCCCTCATGTCTAATCTTGGCAACCCCCTCACTTTACAGATCTGACCGTTCTTTGGAGGTTGTTTCATTCTCTTGCCTTGCCTTAATATTTTTCTTTTTTTATTTTGTCTAAGCTCAGCTGAAGATCTGGAGAGGTTCATTGCTTTACACGATTAGCTGGGCTAGTTTCAAGCCTGACGTCGTTTTTCTCATCTATTCCAAATAGTGAAGCTGGTTTTGCTTTAGAATCTATTATAATTACTCAAAATAGTCACATCCCATTCAAAATGCTTCTGTGCCCGTTATTCCCTCCTTGGGAAGTCCCTGTGTTCAACTGCTGTTGTTCATTGTGTAGTTCTGTGATTCTGTGATACAATTATGCACGTCCCAATTTCCACTTCTTGCTCACAGTTGTTCTCCTGTTGCACAGTAGGAAAACAACAGGCAGTTTTATACTTCATACACGTCGCCTCCCAGAGAGCCATGAAACTGCACAGAGACAGTGTAGCTGCTGCCCTGTCAGGGATATCTGCAGGAAACGCTCATCCCTCTTCCAAGCAGACCCATCTCGATCATTCTTGTGCAATAGATGACATGATTAAGGATGTGTTTTGAGGTTCAAGGAGATTTTTGGCCTCTGCCAAAGGTATCCTCAGGATCCTGGATAAAGCGCTTAATCTCCCTGTGGCAGTTCCCTTGTGAAATGCAAAGAGTGTTTCTATCTTCAGCCTTTTTGTCCATGGGGAGAGTAAACTCTTTAGTGAAGGTATTTGGGATTGGTGTTACACCAGCATTTATTGTAAATGTAAGAAGAAATGTGACTGTTAAAAAAGTCGCAGAATACACCTTTGAATTCTTTTCCTGTTGAGGTACAAAGAAAGAAATATAAACAAGTATCTGGTTGAAACAGGAATAAATACGTGCTCAACTTCAGAATCGTATTTGATAAAATATTCCAAATATGTTTCTAAATGTGTCAAAAACTCATAGACTGGGAGCTTTAATTTTTTCTTATACATTAGAGTACCATTTTAACAGAAAATTATATTAATGTTGCTGTAGTGCTTCAAAAAAACTACCTGTCCTGAAAGGAAACATGTGAAATTAATCTATTCTAATGCCTTTTGCACTGTTCTCTTTACAAGCTTGAAACCGAACTTATCTGTATCTGATCGAGTGCCAATAATGATAGTCTATAAGCAAAAGCTTACTCAAATTCCTGGCATGGTTTAGTTTCAAGATAACCAAGTACAGATTTCCAGAGTGTTTCTGTAACTGATTTTGTATTTGCTGCATATTTATGAGAGATTTCTGTCATAGGAGAAAGGCCAGGGTTGATCAGAGTTTGATTTGGCACCTAAATTAGTGGTGTTGGTATTTACTTCCTAGATATTTTCTTTCAGCTGTAGAACATTGTACCACGGCAGAGACTGGGGCAGGGCAAGCGTTATTCCTGACCACATGGAAATTCCCATGTCTGGGAGGAGGCGGCACGTCTGGAAAGAAATTGCATGTAGCGCTCATAAGGAATGTGAATATTCCACTTGCAGCCTGGGAGATACTGATGGATACAGGTAATATGGCAGAGAGAGGGAGATTATTTCCAATAAGAGACTTTGTCTCCCCTGCCCCTTAGTGACACCACTGCTGTATGAGGATTATACTGTGCCAAAATCCTCACCCAGGGTTCAGCAGTTAGACTGGGTGGTTTATTCTGCATCTCTCTGAGTGGGTGATTCTCTAACTCCTTGGCCTCTGCAGCCAAGCCAGCAACAGCACAGCTGTTTATACTTTTATTTGCTGTTTTCTTTCCCTTCAGAATCAAGCTTCAAATTGAAACTTGCCTGGAGAAGCAGAGTGCAATAGTTGGGAGCCTTTCTGGTTCTGCACTTACTGGAATAGGTAAAATCGTTACTATTTTGCCCAAAACTCAGTGAAATTGCTAAATATTTTCTAGACAGCTGCCATGCCTAATCACACTTACTTTTGTTAAAGTTTTGATGTATGGTTCCCATTTCTGGGAAGCTTTCCTGCTATCTAATGGATGCATTATTTAAAAATTGTGATCATAGGCAGAAACCCTGCTTGAAATTAGGCTGTTTCTGAAACAAGGTAACCCTATTTAGAGTTAATTATGACCCCTTGAGAGGAACTGGAATAAGAACTCCTGAGAATATTCACAAAATCAGGATGTGAGTCCAAGGAACAGTTACTGAAATAAGCCCACATCTTTTTTTTTTTTTTTTTTTTTTTTTTTTTTTTTGTTTCTAGTTTGAGAGAAACATGTATAATTGAATTGGCAAAGCATTCCCTCTGACATTGATTTTTACAACAATTTTACCTTTTAGACAAAGTCTCACATGTTATTGATTTGGAAATTCATTGTGAATGTTTTAAGATCTGGTTTCTGTCTGCTCTGGGGAAGAGAAAGAACAACACACAAAATAGTACAGTGTAAAATACAGGTCAGGAGTAGAACAGTACATAGGACATTTTTCTGCTTTAAAATCCAACATTTGGCTGTGTGTGTTTCTAGAGTTTGTTGTTCCTGTCAACTTACTTCTTTCCGAGACTATGACAGCTATGACAGGGGCACAAGCTGCCTCTGGACTGATTTATGTGTGTGACCATGTCCACACAGAGCTCCACTCTTTAGATGTTAGAAAACTCTCTTCTAAGGGGGGAAAAAATAGCAAGTCTGCTTTGGAAAATGTTCTCTGGCTTTTGGTTTTAATTAGCAGTGCTCAATTACATGAAGGCATTATCACTGTATCAATAGAAGGACCCCCACCGACTCTTGTGGGGTCTGGAGTATCACTTTGCAGCAGAGGAAACCATTTCACATCTATATGGCAGCAATCTTTCCACAGGGGCTGAAAGTGCTCAGCTATTAGAGATGTGTTTACAGCATGTCTTTCTGGAGTGTTTGATGCATGCAGTGCCATATTTCTCCTCTCTCTTTTTTTTTTTTTCCCTTCAAACAATATTAAAATAGGCCAGGAGTAGTAGACATAAAGCTGATATGTACATTGGACAGATATTATTTAAGCAAGCGTTGGGATATGGCTTGCCTGAGTGCTGTTCAGCAGTTCCTGAATTTGAATCATTTATTCTCTAAGCTACTGCTTCACCACGCAGTGACTCCCTTGTCACCCTGCCCTTGTGATCTCGGCTGGACCATCTTAGAGACCCAGCAGCCCATCAGGCTGTGAGGGATGTGCTCCTTCCCCAGCTCAACCTGACTTCTCACAGGTAGCCCTATTAACTACCACATTATCTGATCCTGGTAGTTGCCTCTGTGTTCTTCCCCCACTGGGATGTTAACCATCATAACAGTCCTGATGGCCCTATCCTGATACTATAGCTAACTGTGAGTACAGCAGCCACAGGCATTTCTGAATTGAAAGAATGACTATCAGTCAATCATCTTATCCCATAAATATGGGGACAGCCCGAGAGCCCGCACCCCAGCGGGTAGCACGCCGGGATCTCCCCTTAAGCAGGGATGTCTCCCAAGGATACTCCTCGGGGTTGAGAGATCCTTCCCACTACAGATTCGTGGTAAGTGACTATAGTGCACTCTCTTTGTGAACTTGTAAATTTACTTTGGAACTGTGCACAAAACCCTTTGTCATAAACTGTTGACCAGGTCTGGGACTAGGACTGGATCCAGCCGCACCCAGACTCCTCTCAGAAGGAGTTTGGAAAGCAAGAGGGTCCAATCTGAACCTTGTGACCCAACGGGAGGGTGTCCTTGTCCTGTGTGTATCTTGAACCTCCATGCAGTAAGAAGTGACCTTGCCATAGAATCTCGTGAAACCATTGTCATTATCAGTAAAACCTATTTCTATTTCTTTTCCACAAGTAAAGTGTCACTCACCCCCATCACCACTCGTTCTTTGACAGGTCTTACCAACAACTCAGTTCCTCACTCTTATTTCCTCCCTGTTTTTAGTATTTGAGGTTTCCTACCTGGTGATGCCAATCAAGGGGACAACACAACTCTGCAAGAACCCATCAGCACATGTGGATACTGGAGCTGAAGGAGAAACTGGCCTTGGAGAGATCCCTTCAGGCTGCAGTGCCATGCACTGCTTGCAGACCAGGTTGTATGGTGTCTTGTACATGTGTCCTAAGTTTGTTTATGTTCTGCAAAGCTTCCCCAGGAATGTCTATAATCTGGCAGGCAGAATGTTAACAGCTGTGTTGCTTAAAGAATCCTTCAGCCAGCAAACCCCATCCCGTGCTCTTACAGACTCTTTCTCAGCATAGCTGTATGCTCAGATGAAGTGGCCCTGATGTTCGCTCACTGCTGTGACTGCTTCTCCGTCACAGCATGATCAGGACATGGGCAGGCTCTGCTAGTTGTTAGTTGTGCCGGCTCTGCAGCTGCAACAACCTTTGTGGTGGAGGAAAACTCAGTGGATGAAGAATCCATCGTAGTCCTATGGCAGAGATCCTTCCCTTTCCGTGCTCCCCCATGCAGCAGGTGAGATGGAGGCTTAGTGGCAACTTCTTAATGCTGAGTGTAAACTAGATCACATTTTCGAGGTACTCCTTTGCAAAGAGGAACTGCACTGAGTTGCCTCTGGTGGCAGTGTCCGTAAGAAGTATGGGGGAAAACAGAGTGTAATAAGAAAAATGCCAAGAAAAACTGAGCGCTGCATCCTCCCTAATTCACTTACATACCTAGAAACTAGCCCAAGCACATGGGGTTGCAATGTTTTTAGCCTAATACTTCTCCCCTTTAGGGACCAATGTAATTAATTGCCTCAGCAAAGAATGACACTTACTGCACATTGCTGGCAGACGTCGCTGATACCCAGAAGCAAAGATGCTGCTACCTCCCCTCTGTTCCCCAGCCTGTCCTCTGGGAACTCACATCAGTAACAACCCATTAGATCTCAACACTGTTTCCAAGAAGTGCAGCTAAAGCAGCATTTCTTTGGAGGTAACAAAAATAAATGAGACTCAAAAGAAAAGCAATTTACCTAGGAAACTCTGAGAGCTCCAAGCATCAGCATATCTCAGCCTTCCTGGGATTTTTTATTTATATTCTGCATTTTCTAAATGGCTTTGATTCAGTCCCTGTAGATGGGCCGTGACGGCGCACATCTGGTTTTATAGTTAAGGAAATAGCTGATTGAATCGATACACTCAACCCAGCTGACTGGAGTAAATAAAAGAGGCCTTGAAGGAAGCCTTGTTTTTCCTCAGATGGAGGATCCACCTTCAGCCCTGCTGCAGTTGCCTTGGTGCCAGTGGAGCAACACAAGGTGGGACACAAGTGGTCAGGGAACTTCTTCATGAATTGTGGTCTCTCTCTCTCTGGCCGTCACAATTTTGGGTTTTTTGGGGGGAATATTGCTCTTAAAAGTAGCAACCATCTTGTTGCCTGACTCACCGCACTCACCAACAGGGAAAGTACCCGGGGGAATGACAAGAAGGGCAGCGTGTCCTTCAAGGACACGCTGAGAGGTGCTGAGGATTAAAACCTACCTTGGCAGAACCCCTGCTGACCCCACAAGCTTCAGCACAGAGATCGCCATTTCCCTGCTCCAGCCTCATGAGCACAGTGGAACTATAAAAAATCCCTGTGCAGATATTTGAAAAGAGACCAAAGTCATCTTTTACAGTGATGGGACAGCCAACGAGAGTGACACTTGGGTGGTTTATGGGAACAGAGGATGAACCAGCCTGTCCGACTGGCAGTAAATCAGGAGCACCCAGGGGTATCCAGGGTTCCCACAGAACTGCTTGTCCATAATCGTTCCCATACGTTATCTTTAGGCTGATAATTGAAGGTAGAACACAGATCTCTCAAAAAAAAATCCTAGCTGTATTTTATTGTCTTTGTTTTCTTTGTTCAGACCATGCACAGAATCTTTCAGGCCCCTGTGTTCTTTCAATGCCTGTATTGATCACAGCTGTGAAATTATTGGCCTTGGATTTTTTTTTTTTCCCAGGCAGTGGGAAAGTTTTTTTCTTAGGCACCTCATTGTCACTTCATATTCTTGGGAACTACTTAAAAGCAGGTTCTGCTAGCTTTATGACAAATCCCTTTACTTACATGGAGGGATGCATTTTTTTGGTTTATCGCACTAAAACTGCAAGCGGAGCGTTTCAGGAACAAGCTTGCAAATGTAAATGCTGGGGCAGGGTTTGCTCCTAGCTCTCATTGCTGCAGTGAGGATCATTTCCTACAGGTGTAATGTGCCCTTCACACCTTGGAATTCGTATTCTGTCCTTCCTGCAGCAAGGACGAGGACAACCTCACTGCAAAACCCAAACAGAGACAAGATAGGTGCTTCTGTAATGGTTCCCAGGTGCTATTGACCTCGAATGAGCACAACTGGGCCCATTTACTTAACCATGGCCTCTTAGATCCTCTCCCAAGCAACAGTGGTTCTAGGGCAAAGATGTAGGTGTGTTCTACCACCAAGGGAAAGAGGGGGCTTCCTTGTATATCTAATTATACTGCATATATGTGAAGAGCATGGAGAAAAATAGAGACACAGCTTGCTTTGAACATGCAGTGGTGTCTCCAATGTTGGTACCAGAGAGCCTTCAGCTTGTCCCTCATTTAAGGCCTGTCTCATCTGAAGCTCCTGGCTTTACCAGAGAATGTGCTACTGGCTGCTGGGCTGACCCTTGAACAACAGCTCCTGGCCTTCAGGTGCGAAGCTGTGGGTTCCTGTGGGGAAGGTACTTGGTTGTATGTCCTTTAAAGCCTGGTATTTGAAGGGGACTTTCTTTTTAGGTACTTGTTTTTAAGCCCTGATTTAAAAGCTGAAGGGCCTCTTAGTGCTTGGAAGAGGATAGTGTCTATCAGCCCAGCAGAGAGGAGCTGGTGTCCTGCGACTGGCTCTGGTCCTGGCTCTTCCTGGAGCTTGCAGGTCTTGGCACTGATGGGACTTAATCCACATTCTCTTGGTCCCTGCAGTCCTAAAGTCTGGACTTAATCAGGCTCCATCTCAGGGCCTGCAAGAAGGGACAGTTGTGTTCTTAAAATGCGTTGAAGCAGCACAGATAACTGACTTGATCTGTTAAAAAGATAGGAGTAGGAGTAATGGGTTGTCATTCCTTCTGAAAGGAATGTTGCTTCCTCCTGGGGGAGTCAGGCGATCTGCTTTATGGTGTCTGAGAAAGCGTGTGACTGACTGAAGATATTTTAGTAGTGGTTCTGTCTCCTCTAGAAGATATTTGGCTCCTGCTAAGTGACACACGAATGTCTGACAGTTGCGTGGCAGAGAGCAGTGCACATTTGGTAGAGGGAAGCACAGACAGAGCGATGGGTGCTGGCCTTGTTGTGGCTTGTTCTGGGAGAGGTTCAGCACTGCTTCCTACAGAGCTCATTCTTTGTATCTGTGTTCAGAGCACTTGGCCCAACATTTAAGAGACTCTTCTAGTTATGGGAAGTGTTTGAGTGACACCCGAGAAGGGACAAGGAAGGAGGTTTCCAGGCTGTGCTGTATTTTCAGTACATGATCCAGAGCCAAGCAGGTTGCTTCTCCACACTTCAATAGATACTGTTGAATAAGGTGAACGTTTAATGCTATCCTACCCACAGGAGTGTTGAAAAATGTAAAAAGTATTTGGAAATTAAACTCTTTGAATGAAAAGCTATGATATGTATGATCATAGAATATCCCATTAAATAGGAAGATAAACTGGGGAGTCCCTGGCGTTACACGGAGCCTAGCTTGTCTCACTTAGATTTAATAAGCTCTGCTAGAACTGAAGAAAGCTTGTGTTGAAACTTCTTTATTTGAATTTACATAAGCATACATGAAAGAGAAAATAAGCCAGACTCTTGCTTTCTTCAGTCTAGTTTTTGATAGTTAATACTTCATCCTTTCCAGCATATCATAAAGTTCCTTTTCACGGTCCCGAAAGAACATATGGAATTGAGAGGAAGGAGCTGGCTTGTTGCTCCCTGTGACTGTCTGGCAGTTCGTGGCAGAGCTCTGTCTGTGTTTCATTGTTTTTCCCATGTTCGTGTTGTGTTCCAGCACTCTTAGCAAGTTGAAAGGCAAAGCCTAGCACTGTGGTGCCACCTTAAAGGGCCTTATGGGCCCTTCAGGTCTAGGCAGGGATCTTGCTGAAGTGCCCTGCTGGGGATATGTGAGAGTGCAGTGGTGGGTGCAGGGCTGTCTGACTATTTTATCCCTTGAGGCCTCAAAAGCTTCAAGGACAGCAGAGGACAAGTGCTAAGTGCTCAAGGAGCTGGGAGATGCACGTTGGTCTGCCTGAATTACAGCCTTACCCTAGGGAAGGAAGGTCTGATTCCCTTCCTGACCTTTCCCTGGCTGCACAATCACTTGAGGCCAATAATTTAATCTTCTGGCGTCTCAATTTCCCTTTGGTAGAATGAGGCTGCTCATCCTGCTCTCTGCTTATGTAATACTCCCTCCCTCCTGACGGAAACCGTGGTGCTCTAGGAGCCAGGTCGTAACACGGCCAACCGGTGCATCTTGCATGACACGGACTCGTCCTAAAAACCATGAAGGGCCCTTCGCAGTTGCCTTCGGAACTTAAAGACCAGCCTGTGGTCAGAAACAAGAGTGTGTTTTGTTAACACAAGCCTCAGCCAGCTCTGCCAGCTGTTTCCACACTTCAGCAAGTGTTTCCTGCTCAAATAGAGAGAATGGGAAATGGAGAGGTGGGAACTGGACCAGACGCAGCCATTCCAGCTAATCGCGCGGCTGCGCCCTCGGAGAAGCTGGAAAGACACTGGGTGTCTCCGAGGTAGCGCGCAGCAACTGCCAGATGTGCAGAATCCCTTCAGTCGTCCCACAGCCCCTTGCAAGGCAATATGACTCCAGAGTATCATGGTGCTCCTGAAAGAGCATTTCTGTGAACTAATTATAGCTCTGAATTATGAGACTTCCTCCAACAGAAGGTGTCCCAGAGGACATCAGGGTGGATTTTTTTATTTCCAAAATGTTGCCCTTGTATGTTTTAAACAGGTCATCTGGATGAAGCTCTTATGGCCAGTTCGGGCTGTCTGATTTATGGCAACAGCTGTTCACCTTTGTGGTTCGTGGAGATACAAAACACATTTATGAACTTGATTTTCCACACCAAGAGTGGTGGAGGGGGCGTGAGTTGCTGGATTTTTGCACAGGTAATCCAGATAGGCTCAAGTGAAGTCAGTGGAATTATTCCGTGAAAATCAGAGCTAAGGGAAATGGCAGATCAGCTATTTCTTTTTTTTGGTTGGAAAAACCTCCACCGGTTGGAGGTGATTAGGACTGAGAAATGTGCTTAGGTAGTGATGGGCTGTTTGTGTGAGCGATGGGGGAAATGCTGATTCTTGCATAATGTCTGGGGAGCCGTTTCTTCATGGCTGTAAAAGATGGCAATAGTGTATCCCAAAATTAGGAAGCAGAAAAATGAAACAAGGAGAGGATGGGAGGTAGCTTAAATGTCCTACTCTATATCTGCAAAATTCTTTAATTTTCAGTATTCAGTTTGGAAAAATAACTGACTTTTTTTTTAATCTTGCTTTTAGAGAACTGTATTGGCATATTTTTCATCTTCAGAGACTTTTATTATTTCCTCTTTTTGCCAAAAAAAGAGAACTTGGGATTTCTCTGTGACATTTTATTGTTTTGGTCGAGTTTTTTGCTCTAAAAATAATAAACGTTTCAACCAAAAAGAAAAGAAGTTAAGCCTGCAGATCCTGCATCAGTTCCAACCCAAGCTGGTCTTTAGGGACTTGCTTGTACTTTCCTAATACAGGCTGCTGCAGGAGCATTAGTATCCAAATGAGCAATCGAGACCATATAATTTTATTGTTAACCAAATCTGCTCTATTTCACACATTCACACTCCTCTCACTTCCAGCTACTCAGTCCACCTCTGCTTTCCATAAGATACTCTGAGCCGAGCTCTTGATGCCAGTTCTGACTTAAAATCTTGCGATGATTAAGTGTCATCCATTCTAAATGGAATAAATAACATTACTAATTCAGTATGCAATTGTCTGGCTTGAGCCAGGGAGTTTAATATTTAATATAGCATAATGGAGCTTTATTTCCAGCTACTGAATGCCTTCCTTTAAACTGCTTCTTCAGTCATCAGGCTGAAATGGCTTTGCTTAAAATACTGTTCCACCTGAATGCAGGGAGGAAATTTCCCCACTGAGGCAGAGATTAGACATGAACAACAGCTTGGGGCTCTCAAGGGAGGCTCACGGGGCTCCAGACCATGTCAGGAGCACAAGTTTGTTTGGATGTTGATGTTGTGACTGCAGTGACTCAGGTTGATTTGAGTTTATTTCAGTTTTTGTTGCCAATTCAGCTTGTGCTGGCCAAGAGGTCTCGCGCAGAGGAGAAAGGACAGAAGGTGCCTGAACTGCAGTGACACTGGAGTCTGCTGGAAGTGATATCCCTGCAGAGCAAGTGCATTTGTCTGCTGTAAATACAATGTGCAATCAAAAAGGGGAATTAAATTGGAGACCTGGGATTCTACCCAACTGAAATCAATGGGATGAGTTCACTCTGGTACCTTTTAAAAAATGTGTAGTTCTTCCTTAGGGCCTTGCTTTTGCTACAGATGACATTGAAAAGCTGGAAAATTGGTAGCAGGAGTCTGATCTGGTAATCTCTGAAATCCAGGAATAATCTGTAGTTTCAGTGGAATTGTCTATGGTGGAAGTCCTAATCAGAATACATAAGTCTGTTTCAGTCTAGCCCTTAATTTTACTTCACACATAGAAAATTGAAGGAAAACTTAAGTACCTCTTCCTGGGAAGGCATTTTCCCTTTCTGCCTCAGGATTCCTGCATCTTCTGCATCCAGCATCTTCTCCTCAACTTCCAACTGTTGGGTTACACAAATGATGTCTGGATGCGTTGGGAATGGGTGTTGTTTTTTTTTTTTTTTTTTTTTTTTTTTTTTTTTTTTAAATTTTATAACTGTATATTTATAGCGACAGCATCCTTCACATAAAGTGTCCTAGTTCCTGCAGAACTGTTAGCCTTTCAGCTGCACCAGAAATTGTGTTTGCTGCTGCTGTATGTGGTTTAACAGTATCACTCTCTCAGAAGCAGCAATGCACTGCAGGTGTCTCGGACTCAAGGAAATCCCACTCTGCAGCAGCACCGAGGGATACAGAGCACCTGTCATCAATCAGCATTTCAATCCACGCTGTACCTGGGAATCACGAGCGTGTTGCAGTGTTCATTGTGTAGGCTTGTCCCTTGGAGCCAGCTAGATTGGACTTGGAAAAAATAACATCCATCAATGCCAAGTTTCCACTGCGGTGCCTCTTCTCATGTCCCCCTTTCCTCTGCTGCCTGCATTTACAGCCCCAAAACGCAGCCAGGGCCAGAATCGTTTTGGAATAGTGTGTCCGTGTGCTGCTGTGGATGGGAGAGGGTAGGACGGTGCCACATTTTTCCCAAGTCTTGAGAACTTTCCAGACAGTCCTGGCTGGTCACTGTGGTGAGGTCAAAATGTTGGCTGTGACGCATTCCAGGATGGTTTGTGCCATTTCTCAATGAGTGTGGCTGGTTGTTTGTTTTAAAAGTGTCAGCACTTCCTAAAGAATGGAAACAGCAAGGTTTTGTCTAGGAAACATCCACATGCTTTTCCATTTTGCCCTTTTAGAAACCTTTCAGAAACCTTCCAGCTGAAAAGCGGAAAGCTCCGGAGTTTAAATACGAGTATTTGCAGATACTTTCCCAATGGCTGATGGCCAAAAAAATACTTGGAAATCCTGGGATCTGTACAGGGAAGATGCTATAGCAGATGAACATACAACATCGTATTGCTTTGAGAGGAGAAACCATCCCCTACTGTTCTCCAAAAGAAGCTTAATCCCGGACAGGATTGAAAGGATGCACTGCTTCATTTTGCCTGTACATTATAGTAGTTTTACTGTACTTGATGAAGTTGATTCATCTTGATTTTTGCCTTTTTTCCCTTTTTTTAATGGTGCCTAGTATATATTCTTCTCAGAAGAAAAGCCACCTACTTTTCCACCCTGCCCCTATGCCTGCATTTAGGAAGGTGTATGAGGTCCTGCTCTTGTTTTGAATTGCCTCCCTGTACTGGGATGCAAGTTCTGCCATGTCCCAACCAGCCCTGTCTATTGTAAGGGCAGAAACTTATGAAAAGTGCAGAACATTAATGAAAAATTCCACTGTTGGCAATATGCTGAGAGTTCTGCTACGAGAGTTGCATTATAAGGCATTTGGACACGGTTTTTGTCAGCAGCCTTAGTAAGCTCTGCTGAAAGCTCAACTGGGGAAAACCTCAGGCCAGCTGGGCTGCAGGAGCGTTCTGCACTTGTAAAGCTCCAGTGGAAGGAGCAGTGCAGGAACTGCAACCAAGGTGGTACTTTAAAAGCTTTCTCACCCTCTGAAAGCCTTCAAGCCTGTTCGATGGGCAGGGCAGTACGCCTGTAAATTCAATCCTAGCATATTCTGTCTTGATCCTTCTGAATGAAAGTTAGGTATTTGGGGTCTCTTGCAAAGCATCTCTATGACATACAAGACTATTTAACCTTCTGCAAGCAGTTGTGCTTAAACTTTCTTCATTTACAGACTGTGACTGTTAATCCTTAGGTGTCTTTGGTAGGTGCTGTGAATCCTTCCTGTTGGCCTCTCAGACGGTTTAGAGTCTTGGAGAAATCTGAGGAGCATCAGAACTCGGATGTCCCTTCTCTTGGTTTAGGAGATGTGCCAGTATAGAGCATCCAAACAGAAGACTCTTCCCTGCACAGAGAGCTTTAACACAAGAACATTAGCGAATCTCCTTCCTTGCACAGCATTTGAGAAGTATCCTTCATATTATATGATATTGGTTCTGTATATGTCTAGAAGAGCAGGCTCAGTACCCACTCAGCCCTTAGCTTTGCTCCGTTCCTCTGGCTCCTGCACACATGGAACTGGCCAGTGGATCTGCCTGCTTCCTGTTTCCCATCTCCACTGCTCTTGGGCTGGGAGAACGGGATCATGGGGAGCAAGCAATTACTTGGGTGGGAATTCCATGGAGTGCAAAGTGAACATCCCACAGCCCTGACCCCTTCAGCACTGCTGTCCTGAGCAAGACTTGTCCTCTCCACAGGAGCTGCTCTGCTCTCTCCATCCACCATCTGACGTAAGCCAATATAGAGGCACTTAAAAAGAAGGAAAAAAGAAACAGAACTGAAGGCTGCTATTTTTAAACTCTGCCTTTGGCGCTCTCTGCAGCGCTCTGCTTTCCTCGCTGTGATCCAAACAGTGTTCTTTTGAGAACTAGGCACCAGGGTCCCGTGGTTTCCCGGTACTTGGAACATAAAATCTCCTAATTCTTCTCTCGCAGCAAGTTTCAGAGACTGGGGAGCAATTGAGACCTTCTATCACTTCACTAATAGTCATGGCACAGTAGTTTTTGCTCCTAATCTTTTTGCTCCACTTTTTATTCTGGATAATTTGTCTTTCGATTTTTCTCAGCCTTCTACATCACGCAAAGCCAATGCTGTTGGCTTCCCTCTTGTCTTCTAGCTGTGAGTAGGGACCTGCAGGAGATGGTGAGGTGGAGCTGAGAAGAAGGGGGACTTGCCTTATGGAGCTTCATTGTGTTTGTTTCAGTAAGCTTGGCAAATATTATGGGGACGTGTCCCAGTACGATCCATTGCTGGGATAGATTAGGACCAGGTACTGCAAGGAAAAGACTCCTCTTATTGCTGTGCTGGCTGATACCTGCACCCATGGTGCAAGGGTTGCAGAGCTTTGAGTTGAGTTTGTGAAGGATCATCTGGGCCCCAGAGATCTTGCAGCCTCTGTGGGCAAAGGGGAGGAGAAGTGAAGGCAGAAGGTGCTGAGAGTCTTGGCCACTGTTACAGCAGTGTAGATCCTAAGGGAAGAGCAAGGTTAAGGTCTGGTTTGCCTCTCTGAGAAGGTCTGTTGAAAGTGTTGGGCTCCTCTTGGCAAGAGGAGAATTTCAGCCCTTCTGAGAGTCTCTGCTTGCCCCCATCACTGTGTGCGCAGTGGGAGGGCTTGTGCTGCAATCCATCTTCTCAACTTCATGTCCTTAGAAATCCTATCCATTACAGTAGCACTGATTTGCCAAGGGGATTGAGTATCAGTATGTCAGGTAGGGAGGAAAAGCAGGGACCAGGGCTAGCTGTTATGTGGCAGAGCCAACTCCTCGCTACTGGAGCCCTTTCCTTACTGCCTTTAAATCCTTGGGGCACAGCTGAGACCTTTACCTGGAAATGAGCTGTCTTCACAGCTTAAACATCTCCCTGTGCTGCTAGGGCTCTCTGGCATGTTTGCAATAATCCTGAACTCCCTGCAAATTGTTTTTCATTCAACCCAACTTTGAAAAAGGCAGACAAGCAGTAGTGTAAACACCCGAGAGTCTGTATTTGCTTTGTTCCTTAGTGCTCCCCTGGTATTCTATAACAATGACTCTTTGTACTTATCTTCTGCATTTGGCAGGGCAGTTTTCACCTCTTAGTTTTTGTCTCAACAGGAGAAATTGCTGTCTAACGGATCCCTTGTGGACTTCCTACCGAAACCATCCAGTGCAACATATGGTAAGTCATTCAGCTTTTTTATAAACTCCAAGTTTCAACTCCTGCTATTTATGGGTGGAAACTAGCGTATCAATTGTTTCTTTTTGGTTACAGCAGGAATGAATTCTGTCTTGGGTTGTTCTGACAACTTGGCTTGGGTTCCTTCTGTCCTTAATTATATTGTAATGCCACTGACTTGACTACATTTGTTGCTTGCCATGTTGCTAACCCTATGGCATGACAAGGGAGGAATCTCAGTCATGCTGCCGTTGCTCCAAGAAAACACAAACTTTTACTATTTATGCTAAAGGAGAAGATTCATGCCCTGATGTTGTAAGTGCTAGAGGACAACGGTGTGTGAGGATGTCCTTTTAAAGGATTCCCCATGTCACTCTACTGGTGTATCTATTCTCACCTATTTCATCCTCTGAAAGTGAAAAAGAAATAGCAACAGCCAGGTCGCACAGGATGTCCTTGTTGAAGGTCTCAAGCCATCAGCAGTAGCTCGTAGGTTGACTGTCTCCTGGATAGGATAACTGGGGTTCATGGCAGACTCAGCAAGTGTGGGGGATGCACACAGTGGATCTTGGTGCAGAGAAAACTGCAAGCAAGCTCCATGCTAGTGCAGGCAGCAGGACTGACACTGCTCGACTAGCATATTTCTGCAAGTGCAATTATGAGGCTTTTGGATCCAGTTTGTGGTGTTTGTTTGTACTTGGGACTGATCTACCTTCTTTCCCCCAGAAGCCTCACACTTCCAAAAGAGGATTCCCAACCTGTTGAACTCTTCATCCAGCACCTCTTGCTAGTGCTGAACACACCATGCATGTTAGGCAGATGTTTCTTATCTTCCAGACCCAAGCTCTTCTTGGGTTTCCTTTATGGCTAATGTAGCCCATCTCTAGCTTAAAAAAAAAAAATCTCCTCTTCTGAATATTTTGTACATTGCTGTACTCAACTGACTACTGTAAATACTCTCTCTTTCTACCTGTTTTTTCCAAAACCTGGAGCTCTAGCATCTTTTAATTGTTCCAAGGTGTGTTTGTGTTTTCAAGGTTTTATATTCTGGACGTGGAGAGGAAGAGCAGTTGAATGTAGGGGGCTCAAGGGAGAGTGTTTGGGACAGACCTCTGTAGACAAAGAAATAGTGGCAGGAAGAGTACCTGTTGGGTCGTGTGTGGCAGTCCTTCCCCAACAGAGCAGTCCGCACCATGGGTACTTGTGTGGCTTGGGGTACTCGTGACTTTGAGGGCCACCTGCTCAGGAGACACAAGGAACTTTGGGCCAAGTGAAGTGAGTCCGAGGGGAGCTGCCATGCTGTGCTGTGCAAAAATGCATCCAAGTGCCAATCTAAGAGCCATCTCCAAATTCTTCCTTGCTGCAGCCAAGTGCAAATCCAAGTGGAGATGTTTGAATGTCCGGCATTCAACCATTCCTTCCAGTGTAGTGTTCTGAGTGTATCTAATGTCCGTAAAATCTGTTGGCAAAAGTCACAGGGCTGAAAGTTGGCAGCCCATGCTGGTAGAGTGAGCATCCTCTGCCTCCTTAATTCAGTCAGTTGACTCTAATCTTCCAGTACTGACAAATGATTCTTGTGTAACTGGTGAGGGCTAAGAATGGGGAATGAAATAGGGAAACCTGAATGGAGAAAGCAACACTTAAGCAGCATCTGCAGTGAGGCTATTCTCCTGTAACAAACCAGGAGGGGCTAAGCCTGGGGCCCTGCTCTTGTGGAACCCAGTAATAGACTTTTGTAAAGACATAGGTAGGGCCCTGGTACAGACCATCCACATACTGGGAGTCTTTATAGCCCAGAATGGTTTCTTTTGACATCTCTCAATCTTCTGCATTCAAAACAGCAGAATGAGCCAAGAGAGCATTTAGTCTTAGATATTGATACAACAGCATCAAACATGAGCTGTCTCTTAACAGCAGAATGTGGAATTATCAGAGACTAAACAAGATTTGGACATTGGCAAGCAAGAGCCCTCCATGCCTGACTGAGCTAACATTTCCTAATTGCAACCAGAGAGTCTATTCCATGTAAGAGTTTAAAACTTTACCTTTTATTTTTTCTTTCCAAATCACAGTTTTCCCCTAAGAAAAGCCATTCCCTCATTGTTCTTTCTTCAGAATAATTAAATTACTAACAGCACTGTTCAGAACTTCTCTATATTTCTTTTTTTTCTGTGATTTTGTTTTTCCCCCACCTCTCCTTTAAAATATCGCACTGTTTTGGCTCTGTAGCCAACCCCCTCTTGGGTTAACCCAGCAGAGGTGGCCAGAACTCTGCAATGCTCAGGGTTAGGTGAGGAAGAGTGTTGCCTTTAACCCAGGATCCTCTCTTAGCCTCCAGGCTTTGGCTCCTGCAGCCAAGGAAACGTGTACTGGAGTCCAGATTTAGTGTTTTGCAACTGGGACAAAACACTTCCTCCAACTTTTACATTCCTGCATTTCTGAGTTCTGCCTAGTAGCAGAATTAGAATGAACAAAATACCGCAGGAAAGATGATGCCGAAAGAAGTATTTATTAACTGTCTTACCAGAAGCAGAGTGGCAGAAAGCATATCCACTCCAGAAATACGTGGCCAAATTTAACTTAAGGTCATAAATCTGCAGAGTTCCAGCAGAGCTTCGCTGACTGCATGCTGAATGGATGTGCTCTTGCTTAAGCTTACCCCTAGTGTAGCAGTTGCCCTACTGAAATGGGCATTTTTCTTTTCCAAATGCTGTAACTGAAACATGACAAGGCATTAGGAAGGCTTTCTCAAGAGGGTTAAATAATTTAAGTTTTCGTTTGGGGAAACCTGGATCTCGAGAGACCAAACTTTTCAGCAAGTAGCTTGACCTCAGAGCTTGGTCTCTCTTGCAGTGCCCGTGACTGGTTCTGCCAAAACACTGGCTGCTTGGGGACACGCAGGAGTGAGTCTTTGCCCAAGGGAAGCCCTCCTTGGAGTCTTTGTAAGTTTACCCATCAGCAGAATCGGATAGTTTATCTGCCCTTGACTTCAAAAGTGGCATAAGCAGCATCCCCAGCAGCAGAATACAACAAGTCCCACGGATCTGGGTGCATCCTTATCTCTAACATGAATAACAGTGGATAACAGTGGCTCATTCTGCTGAGTTTTAATATGCAGAAGATTGAGAGATGTCAAAAATAATGATTCTGGGCTATAAAAGGGCCCAGTATGTGGATGGGATAACAGAAGGGATCTTGAATGAGAGCCTAAAGAAGAGCTCAGAGAATTCACTCATATAAAAGCTGTATTTAAGCTACTTTGTCAGCTCACACTATATCATCTTAAAGAATAATAAATAAGTCGAAATTCTTACAGTAACCTTTCCTAACTCAGTACCAGGAGGCGAGGGGACATGTGCCCTCGCAGACACTGGGGATGCCTTGGTGGTGGTGGGAGTGTTTTGTTTTTAAACTCGACAGTAGCAGTGGGGAGATGAAGTTAAAATGCAATCATTCTGAGGCGACTGGTAAGGCCTGGAAAAACAGATGTGGGGTGTGTGCCATGAGCCAAGATCAACTGCACAAAACTTAAAAGATTAGTTCTACAAAAACTGGAGGGGGAGGGAAAAAAAAGAGCCAGTCAGTGCTGTGATGGATGGGAGTAAGGAAATAGCTCGGAACAGTCAGACAGCAACAAAATCTCAGCACAAAAATGTTAATGTTCTGGTGTTATTTTGTCACAGGTAGAAAATTCTTTCAGTGGTATCTGAAACGGTATTTAGATACCATCTTTCTCTGACGTAAGTTGAGGGACTGAGGCTTTTTTTTCTCTCTACTGTTTCCGCACCCATCTCCAGAGCAAAATTATCCTTCTGTTTAAAAACCTGAGCGTGTAGGGACTAATTTTTGTTACCCCCTTTTTGTGAGTTGTTAGTTTTTGTTGTTCTCTCCTCCACCCTCCCCAACTCGGCTCTCTTATTTTTTCAGTCAAGAAAACCCAAATCAAATGTTACATTTGGGTCAATTTAGGCAAAATAAAACATTGTTGGACCCTTGAGCTAACCTCAAAGCTTGCAAGCCAATTCAACGTTGGATTGTATTTGCCTGTTTTTGCTTCTGGCTTGGCTTCTGTGTCCAGGCTGTGTTTTCTCTGGTGCTACTGCGGGTGCTGCTTTGCATCGTGTTGTCACAGCAAGGTACATTTCATCCAAAATCAGCCAGGGAGCTGAGAGTTTCCTTCAGAAAGGGGTTTTGATTCTGAGGCATCCAAGTACACCCACCAAGTGCTCGGCACTGCCTGAAAATGGAGTGTCCCCATTGACCACTGGTTTTATTTACTCTAATCAATCTTCTGACCTCTGAGTGTTTTGGAATCCTATTTTCATGACATCTATTCAGCGGGCCCAGTATTCCCTATCCTGTGCTTCCATCATCTCGGAGTTGGAACGAGTTCACCTAGACCAGCACAACTGTGATAAACTCTCTTGAGCAGGTATCACTTCCATCTGTCTGACTACTAGGAACCATGGTCAGATCAGTGCAAGACCCAGATCCAGGCAAGCACTGGTTCTTCTGGCACTTTCCTGCACAGCATCAGCTTGGCCCTTGCCACCTTTTACAGCAAACAGCCCCTCACTGGGCATCTCCAGCCACGTCTGTTGCTTTCAAAATTCCAAGTAAAACATAGTGTAGTTCCAGAAGCCTCTTTCAGCTGATGCTGAACAGCATCCAGAAACATAACACAGCCCCTCATAGAAGAAAATGGGACTTCTCTGTGAGAAGGACCCATTTCAGCTTCTGCACGGACGGTCCCTCTGTGTTTTGCATTCAATTCCTTGGTTGTCTGTGGCTGTGTGAAGGAAAGCTCCCACCACTGCACGCAGGGTGAAGCCCCCAGCCTGAGCACCACATTTTCCTGGAATCTACCCTGGGCTGGTGAACATTATTCTGTGTATTTGTCTAGAGTGTCCACGGGAAGCTCCAAGTAGCTTTTCAAGGCTTCCCGCAAGCTAAACCAAGCCAAGGGTTCCCTGGCTGACAATCATCAATAATATTGAGCTGCTACCTAAACTCTGCTAACCTTAGATGAATTGACAGCCTGTTCTTTCCAGGAGAAGATAATATCTTTGCCCTAACAAGATGAGGTGCCTATTGTCCACTTTCCCAAGCCTCTTGTTTTTGCAGCTTTTCACAGAAGCGATGAAAGGTGTTGATGTATCTTCCTGAGTCATTTGTAGGACGTGTGCTTTGGAACCTTTGCTTTTCTACCCTCAATGATATATTGTTTCTCTTGTATTTCTTGTTTCAATTAGCTGATGTCATTATCCTACAAGAATTTGTTGGGGTAAGAGAATAGAGAGAAAGCTTTTCCGGAGCCAAAACTTCTGAAACTCAGTGAAATTTAGACCCACCTTGCTCTTTGCAACTGGTCACTAGTTCCAAGAGTGGTTTAAAAAAAATGACAAGCAAAAAAATCTCAGAGAAAATACCGCTCTGAGTCTGGACCTGGCTTTCTGAGAGCACAGTGTGGGGCAACGTTACCTGGGCATAGGGAGCCCCAAAGACTGCTGAGGTCTTTCCTTAGGGACCAGCAATGCTCTAAGAGCCTCCCTGAGAGAGGGCAGGTTCTGCCTCCCACTCTAATTTCCACCTGGAACAGCAGCCCATAGGTTTGTCTGGAGAGCAAGGACCATCGTAGCAGGAACAGAGGCTGTGGATGTGGCCAGAAGGAGGAGAGCCCAGCTGGGAGGAGAGGTCCCTGCGCATGCAGACAGATCCAAGGGCTTTGCAATGTCATACTCCAGGCTAGAGGCTCAGAATGACAGAATTTTGCTGTTCAATGTGAGATTTTACCCTGTAGGGAGTAGTAGATAAAGCTTGGTACCTATTTTGGACTTCACTGTATATATAAAGCAGGCTGGATCAATTCAGGGCTTTAGTTGTTTGGCGCTAGGGATAAAATACTCTGTTGATGCAGTCCTAACCTCCGGTTTTCAGGATGAAATTCCTGTTCCGTGCCAGACAAGCAGCAGCTCCAGCCCACAAAGATCTCATTTGCTATGCCTGTGTTGTAGGCTTGTTTTCCTCCCTAGTAGCAACCAGCATCTGGCCAAAAAGCAAGGTAGACGAGGCCCAACGAGCTCAGGGAGAAAACTTTTTATCCTGAAATGCAAAACCAAAGAACTGCATCTCTAATGAACAGTTCAGGCTCATATCTCTCTCTGAAGAAAACTGTTACAAAAATATTTCCCAGATACTTGGCTGGGCATCTCACAAAACTATCCAGTTTCATGATGCTAATTTTCCCCATTGTCTAGACAGTTGCAAATCCAGACAGCGTTATCGGTGTGGACCAACTGTGCACGCACATGAACACAAATCCCATTTTTGTTCCTGTGATGTTTACAGGTGTGTTGTCACCAGTGTGCTTGCTCCAAAGGGCCTGTATAAATCTCTTGGGGTGCTCAGTTTCCCAGCTGAGTTGGCACTGGTTGTGAAGATGCTCTGAGTGTTGAACTGAAGTATCTGAACCCCTCACTCCCTGCCTTTTCCCTGTACCCAGAAATAAAACAAGTTGTGCTCAAGGTTGGAGAGTGCCGTAAGCCCAGCCAGGATATTCCTTCTTGGGAGAGTCTCCTGCTGCAGTGATAGTCCACGGACAAAAAGGATCTTCTGAGGTTTTGCATGCTGGAAATGTTCATGAAAAGATATTTGGGGACTCCAGGCTTGTAGATGAGGGCCTGCTAGTCTCTGCTAATGATCAAATGGTCTGTGTTTACCAAGTAATAACTTCTGAGTGAAGATACCTTGACAGCAGCATTTCACCTTTTCTCATCCCTAAACCTGCAATGTTCTCCCTTTTCCTCCTCAGCCTCTTTCTATATGTGCATGGGTTTCACAGCCTGTTGACGTAGGGTGCATCCCCTTCACCTGCTGGGCTGTACCCACAGCCCACACTGTGCCCATTTCTCTGGGAGGCAGGAGAAGGAGTAACCTAGGTGGAATATGAAGAACTTGCTCACAGCTCCTTTCCTGAGGGCCCAAGTGGGCAGGGAAGGAGCCGTTTCTGTGTTCATGGGACTTGAATCCTGGCTAGCACCTCCTGATTATGTATGGGACTATCCTAGTGTATTCCTGTGACCAAGACAGCAATATTGAGCTACAAGTGGCTACTAGCCCAGGCTTTGTAGTGCCAGAACAGCAATCACTTTGGTGCTTCCTGAGTGAAGATCCCAGCCAGACCAGTTGACTGGTTTCCAGAAGTCCAGAGTGGCTCCCAAAGGTGGGCAAAAGGAAGGGAACTTTCCTTCAGAAATGTTTGTTACCAGAGCAGGGAGAGAGAAGTCAGTGGGACCTGAGCTGAGATCATGTCCCAGACAGGCAGCCCGTGCCGAAGCGGAGGAGGAGGAAGAGGGCAATTTAGTTCAAAATCTGTGATGCTTTTCAGTGAAAGTGCTGGGGAGGGAGGGCTGGAAAAGTTCTGTCTTCCTCCAAGATAGCTGTGGTCTGTTCCCCAGCTGGACTCTCACTCTGTGTCTGTTCTAATCCACATCTTTCCTTCACCAGCTGCATTTGTTTTGTAAACTCTGATCTGAACTCTCTAGTTTGTCCTGCATGTCTTGTGCTGTTTCCACCATCAGCAAAGCGTCCTACTTGCCCTCCTTTCAACCAGGATTGTGACCCTCATAAGATCAGACAATTCCAAGAGGTCTTGAAGTCCAAAATATTTTGTAAAGGGCTTGTCATAACTGCAGCTTCACTGCTGCAACGCTGTGATATCAAGCAGCCCACGCAGTTGTATGCAGGTAGTTATTTTATGCTCTCCTAATAGCAGCAATGTAAACAGGTCCTTAACTTTCTGGAAAGCGATCTCTGTGGAGGAGTCTGAGGGACTCTGCTCTGCAGCTCTGTCTTTCTGGTTCATTAATAGGTAATTTTAGGCACAACAGCACTAGTAGCTGCTGACGGACACATCTGAGCTGAGCACCTGATGCTGCTTTGAGCTGTATGAAGTTATTCCCAAGTAGGTCATCCTGTCTTTGACTTCTGCTCTAGAAAAGCTCTGCTGCATACACAGAGCTGCTAAGGAAGAGTATTGCACTTTCATGCCATGCTCTAATCTGCCTGAAGTGATGCTAACATCATGTGATAGTTCAGAATTACAATATCAAGCCCTGAGATGAGAGAGGATGTTCCACTCTAGTCACAGAGGACATGGGCTTTGGGCTTCAGGAGGGTGGGAAGGAATTATTTACCCAAGACCAGTTGTACTAGAAGGATGTGAACCTGAAAGATGTTTGTTTGAAAGGCGCCCAACAAAGGCTGTCAAAAAGACACGTCCAACTGTGTGTCTTTTTGTGCAAAGGCAAGGCTTTTTCAGCAGGCATGTAGAATCACTATTAAAAGATGTTGTAATCACCATTTCTAAGGCTTTGAGTATCCCTGAGGAAAACCTGTCCTGGCAGCAGCCTAGCCTCTGCTTCCCATTAATTGTAGCTTTGTCTCTCTTGAAGCCCCCCGCTGCAAATGAGCAAACACCTGGCTGAAAAAAGATGAATGGAAAATATTGCCTGTGCTAGAAAGGTAATGGCAAACCCCTGGGTCAGGAGGAATAATAAACAGATTATTGATATAACTCTGCAAGTATCCCGTAGGTTTTCCACCAGGCGTGTGGAGGCACCTACAAAAGAGGGATTGTGTCTGCTGTCACTGCAAGGGAGAGGGGAGAATTGAGCGGTGCCTTGAGCCCAGCACGGGAAGGAAGAGTTTGTGTCTGTTGAACAAAATCAGTCGGGATCAGCAACCTGGGGAAGGAGGCTGAGAGCCACTGGGGTGGCATTCTGAGGATGAAAAGGTAGCAGCATGTCCAAGATAAGTTTCCAGCAGGCTATCATTAGCCAAACCTTTGCTTTAAAGCCTGGGAGATGGGCTGGGAATTGAAATCCAACTTTTAGTCTAGTCTAATGGGTTACACGTGTCTTGCCCGGAGCCCCAAAACGCGGGTATGGACAACTGACCTTGCAGCCCTCCAGCTTCCAGCGTGGTGCAGATCTACCATGTGCAGACGTGTCATGATGTTAGCACACTCCAGAAATGGGGAGATTTTAAGAGCATCGCACTGATCAAATTAATTTGTTTTGGCAGAGATGCAAAGTTAGGCCTATATTTGAGCGCTGTTGCAAATGTCCAATTTGTAGATGATCAAATGTAAAAGATTTCCCAAGAGCAGGTTGTTTTGCAGCCTCTCTGAGATCTTTGGGTGCCATTGCTGTATTAGGAAAAGCAGGGCAGCTTCCAGGGATAGGAATGTGCTGGCTCCAGGAACTTTACAGAAACCTCTTCTTAGACCCCAGTTACAATCTTAACCTAATTGAAGGGGCAGCTAACCATCCCTGTCACATACACCCCAAAATTTTAATTCTTGCTGGTGTTTTTCAATATTTGTAGGCAAGAGACGTCTCTTTTTCAACCTCTTTCCTTTTGTTTCCCTGGCTGCAGATAACAAATGCTTTGGATGCAGTTTGGCTGCCTGGTTCTTGGAAACCTGAGGCAGGGAGAGCAAGCACTGTTCTTCCCATGTAGAAAAATAAAAAAGTGGGTGGGAGGGAGGAGGAGGAGGAGAACTATTTCCTGCAATGAAACTTGATCCTTTTTAACTTAAAAATAGCAGGAAAACAAATTCCTTTGGGACCTGCTGTAAATGAGTTTGACAGTTTCCTACTCTCTGCCCCATCTCCCAGAGCTTCCTATTTTTCTGATGTCTTGGCATGAGCTACCCTGGACACTAGCACAATTCTTTCAGCTGCAGCCCTGGCGCTGGGGACAGGGGCTCTGCGTCACCCTGCAGGAGAGCAGCGGGGGCCTCGATGCACCGTGACAGGTAGCAAAGCCCTGGATTAAGTGTTCTCTGAGCAGAGCTACCTGCATCCAGAGGCAGTTTTTCCTGTTCCTTCCTGTGGGGAGAGAATACAGCTCGAGGTGGTGGAAGAGCTAGCCAGAGACTGCTTAAATAACGAGCCAGCAGTGTTTGCAAGGTCAGCCCCAGCAAGCTTGCTGCTGCCTGCAGTTCTCCTGCCCTTGGGCTGCTGTTGGAGCTGATGTGGCCTGGCTGCTGATGGGTGTCAATTAGAGCTGTGCCAATCCCCTCTTGCACCACCAGCTGATGCCGTGATGCTGTCCTGAGTCATTTTGGCTCCTGGCTACAGTCATCACTGAGAGAGGGGACGGCTCCCACCAGGAGTGATTCACTCGCCTCCTTGGCTGCCTTTAATCTGCTTCCAGATCATCACCTCCGGGTAGGAGGGCTGGAGCCCAGCAGCATCACTGCGTCCCGATGGCCTCCTTGCAGAGCCACTGTCCTTCTCGCTGACCTCCGTAGACCTCTCAGGTTCGGGATGTTAATGAGTCCCTGCGTTCTTAGGATGATTTCCTTCTGAGTCAGTAATAAACTGCTTCTGGGGAGGATGTGTAGGCTGTGCTGCTGTTTCAGAGCTTGGCAGGAGCAGGACTGCGCATCTATAAGTTAGTAACCACCCTCGGTCCTCAATGAGGTTGGGGTTCACAGTGCTCCTGGAGCCAGATAAGCTGTTAAAGCCTCCCTGCCAGAGCCAATAAACATTACAAGGTACTTTTCCAAAAGCAAGGAGGGGTTTAGCCTATGGGTTCAAGCCAGGTTCTGCTCTGGGTAACCACACTGTGTCTCACTGTGCTTGAATTTAGCCCGGAGCTAACGCATTGTGCTCTGCGGGTCTAACAGACAGAGTGCGATACCGCAGCTCGGCTGACAAGCAGTAAGTCACTAAACCTCGGTAACTCAATCACTGCAGTCATCTTTCCAACAGAGCCGAATATATTCTCACTGTGATGACACAAGAGTACAAAATTCCTCCTCCCCCCCCAAAAAAAGTCTAATGTTGCTGAGCCCTGGTCTTTTTGTCACCTTCCAGGCCATTAGCCTGTACTTAAAAAGGTTGGTCCACTTGTATAGCTAGAGTTATACCTGTTTAAGGAAAACAGATGACTTAAAACAGATGACTTATATGAATGCAAACCTCTGTCTTGTATAGGCACATGATCAAACGCAGCTGAATTAGGGTTCCTCAGCAAATATCTGCCCTTCGGCTGAACCAACATCACCATCAGCTGTGTGCTCTTAACCTGCCCTTTCTGTATCAAATATATACCTACACCCTTCACATCAGCTTTGGGTGCTAGTGGAACTAACCAACCAGTGGCTTTTGAAACGAATTTAAGCAGTGGTAAATTTATATTTAGAATGACCTATATGAATGTGTTGTAAGGAACCGTGCAGAAGGCAGGCAGCCTGCACCTCTGGTAGGGAAGCATGTACACATTGTGGTAGGCCGTGCTCCAACTGCATGGAAGGTTTTATAGAGAAATGTGTTGGTTTTGTTGGATTTTTTTCTTTTCGTCTTTTCACTGGCGTGGAAGAAAAGAGAGGATAGTTTCCAACAGGGAGGATAAAACAGTACAAATTAAATCCATTCTCTGGCCAGCATAACAATTGCAATTTCCTGCTATTCCTTGGAAGCTGTACAACCGAAGAGGGAGATATTTCAAGACCGGTGTGTCAGGGAAAGAAACGCATGCATCTGGTTATTTTTAATGGCAGCTCTGTCCCTAATTTCAGTGCTGGCCTTGATGAAATGCCAGTTCTGTTTCATTAACCTTTTGTCAGCATGGAAAAGAATAAAAAGCGGTTCACAACATCAACACCTGAGACATAGCTTCCTTTCCCTGCAAGTTATTACAGGTCCTCAGCTGTATTAAGGCAGAGTTTTGGGTAAAGAAGGGAAAGAGAAGATAAAAAGAACCCTCTGAATATTTGTGTAACACAACCTGGAAAAGTCTCATATCTGCAGTCTTCATTACCAAGAACCAAGTTTCAGTCAAGGTAACCATTTTCCTCTGCAAGCCAAGAAAAATACTGGGCTTAATTTCAGACCATTAAGAACAGTCCTTCTCAATAGCTCTGTTTTCCTTGTTTCGTATGGGCTGCTTGGAAATAAAAGGAAGAAAAAAAAAGGAGCAAAGACAAAGCACAATTTCACAACCATGGCAGCTGTGAGCTGCACATGGGTTAGACCCCAACAAACAAAATGTTCACTGTGCCTTGGAAGAGCTTTCTCAGGGCCAGAGACTTAATCTACCAGCACAGCCAAAGGATTAGTGCTCCAGAAGTAGAGCTGGGCAAAAGACAGGATTTTTTGTTCCATGAGAAATGAGATGGATTGAGGGTGGAAAGGGGGATAAAACACCCAGGCAAATTTCTTCCAAGCTCTAGTTTGTCGTGGTGTCAGCACTAACGAAGCAGCTCCAGCCCCCTCTTCCCTCCATCGTCTGCTTTGCAGCTTTGACCAGTTCCTCCCAACCACAGCCGCTATCGCAGTTGCTACCTCCTCCCGCAGCTTTTTATGGAAACATAATCCATCACTAAGCCCTGCTCGTGAGACAGCAGTCTGAACAGTGTGTTCAGTCTGGCTGGTGACTGCTGGTTATGGGAAGGCTCTTGGTTTTGCGGTAGCTGTTGCGCAGCTAGGCACAGCTCTTGGGCTGCATTCAGAGCCCCGGCTGCCAAGTGGTGAAAGATGGAGTTGTGCCCTCAGGAGGTTTGGATCTAGCTTATCGGGTGTGATCAGACTTAGTGCGCTTAAAATGTCAGCAGCAAGCGGTGGAACTGGAGAAGGGGAAAAGGCTCTTGCCCAAAATGCGGGCGACGCTAGCGGGTGTCAGGCATTTGCACAGCGGAACATCCCAGGGCTGGGAGCTTTGCCGACGGGGGATCTTGTGGAAGCTCTTCAGTTCTCTTGCAGGTCCCCATCACTTTGTGTCATGGGCATCCAGGCCTCTAAACCAGGACACAGTTTGCCCAGGGCAGTCCTAGGCTGGTCAAAGGGCTGCCAGAGCATCGCCTGACTGGGGGCACTGGGCTGCGCTGGAAACTGGTACCAACAGAGCAAGAGGGACAGACACACCAGGCAAAGTGGCTGCCCTGAAGGCCTGTAATAACCACCAGCTCTGGTCAGGAAGATGCTGGATTGGGTGTCATTGATGGCTCCGAGGATACTGTACGGGGGACCCTGTCCTGTGGGAGGAGAGTTTTCACGGTAAATAGGCAGGAGAGAAAAGGAGCAAGAGGAGAAGTCACTGAGGGCAGAGATCTCTGACACTTTCTCCAATCGGGATGGCCAGAAGGCTTGTTGGAAATAAGCCAGGTGTTCTCATAAAGAAAGCGATCCAAGGCAGGCAAAAGTGTGTTACATTCAGAATTAAAACAGGAGAAATACTCTTTCTACAAGCCGTGATACAGTCCTAGCTTCAGCTTCTGGCATGTTTCATATCTAAACACCCCCAGGCCAGCTGCAAAATAGGAGCAGGGCTTTACTGCATACTCAGGCCAAGGCAGCTTAAAGGAATGGCTTCTAGTTAAGTACCGTCATCTCCAGAAGAGGATCTGGAATGCCCAATACTTGCCACAGAAATAAGTAATGGGTCTGGTTTCTGCTACAGCAGCTCTGTGAGGGTGCGTGCAGGAACCCTTGGAGTCCCACCTGATCATACCACAGCTCAGTGCATCCAGTTCTCGGGATTTGTCTTGTCACACTGAAACGGGGGCAAGTGCAGAGCTGGGCACTGACTTAATAGAAAATCCATCAAGCAAAAGTACCTGGCTGGGAGCCTGATCTCCTACAAACCAGGGCAGTTCTTGACCACAATGTTTAGCACATTCAAAGGCGATGCCAATATGCAAAAGCCAGGAACTTGAGGCCTATAATTTGCCTTTGCCACCTCTGGGTTACTGGAGTTTAGTGAACGTTTCTTAAGTTTCATTATGGTCTCGGTCTGAGCTAGGTTCTCCAAGACATCTGCTGCAGGCAGGCATTTGGGCAAAGAGGAGAGAAAGGGAAAAGCTCATGTTTGCAGAGCCTGGGCCAGGTCTTGGGTTGAGGTTTGAGTGAACCTGGGTCATTTGGGTGGGACTCGCTGCAGCTAACAGACTCTGTGTGTTTTGGATTCAGACTTGGGCAAAACCAAGCTCAGCCTTGAAGAGCAGATCTGGCCCCACAGACCTTGGGGACTCTTTCCAAAGCCGCATGCGGCACAGAACCGAGTGCCCCCCTCCAGCCACGAGGCCGCCCTGGCCTGGGGAGTGGAGGGGGCTCTGGGTCTCGCTGCAGAGATGGGCCTGCAAGGGAGGCAGCAGGGACAGGGAGGGAATCTGTGGCACTGGGTCTGAAGGCACCTGGGTTGGGAGCTGGTGCCTGTTGGTGGCTCAGCTGAAGGCCCGGTGGATGCGACATCCCCATGTGATGGGCCACCAAGAGCAGCAGCTCCGAGGCTGGTCGTGGAGGGAAAGTCGTGACTGTTATTCCAAGCTCTCCTTTCCCTTTGCTTCTAATCTGGTTGTGGATATCAGCTCTTCATAGGCCTAGGTAGAAACCCATAGTTTCCATGGAGAAGGTTCTTGAGGAGATCTGCAGTTCCTTCCTAGCCAGTGAAGGAAGAATTTCCTGACACCTGCACCAAGGCAGAGAACCTGAGCTCTGGTGTCAGACAGGATTTAGGCCTGAGGATGGAGAGTGGTGTTCACTGGAAGGAAGAACCCAAAGCTGCAGCTCATCAGAACTGACATGTTAGGGCACACAGAGACTCACTGTGAATGCCGGCATTCCCATGGGAAGCTCCCGTTAGAGTCCTCTTTGAGGCTCAAATAACCATCTTCAAAAAGCATCCATCTTGCAAGGGATATTCCCAGGGAACTCGTGAGAAGATGTGCATGTTTGGATAGGCTGGAGGGATGTTTTTTATCACAGGCTGAGAGTATCAAAGAGGATTAATTTCTGAGGAAACTGGGGCACTATGCTGAAGTGGGTTTTCATCAGCCCCGTGCTATTGTGTGTCTATCTCAGGTTTACTAATGATCCAAACCAAAAAGCAACCAGGAGAAGTATTTGGAGTCGGAGATTTTCCTGTATTTATTTTGGATGCGTGTCCAATGGAAAAATATCTTCCTAAGCGTTTTGCTTGGCGACGTGGCCTGTTTCGTTTGGAGAACAATTGATGGTGATGATGAGTGGTGTTAGATGGGATCGCTGTTCGACAGCTTTTGGACTTGCCTGCGAGTCAAAGCAGCAAATTCCATGTGACTGCGCACATGTGCCGAGCAGAGGGCGGAGAGGGGGGCCCCGGAGAAGCTGCTTGACGTGTTTGATGGGGGCTTTGCCAAACCCTTGCTGGGCAGAGCGCGTGTTGCTCGAGCAGCACCCAGTCCTGCAGCCCTGCCTTACCATGCAGATCCTGAGCGGTTTGTTCACTCTGCATTTTGATGAGAAACCACTAGGCAAACACTGCCCTAAATACCGCAGAGAGAGACTTAGCTTGTTCATGGAGAACTTGCCAGTAGCTCGGAGCAAGGGGGTGGATAGGGCGATTACGTATCTACAGAAGCAAACTTGTTCCCATTGACCTCTTCCCGCTTCCCAGCTCTAATGGGGCATATCCTCAGCTGATGTTATCCAGGCACCGTATTTCCCTCTGCACCCAGCCCTGCCTGTCCCTCCACACCCTCCAGGTGCGGGAAGGATGAGGAGAATGATGTACACAAAACCATCCTGTTCCTTGACACCCTGCTCTGGCTGTTTGGAGGATTAAATCAGCCCAAACCTCTTGTCTGTCATCATTTCTGCAAGGGGAACAGCCATCTGCCAACATTTATTCTCTCCTTTGCTAAAGGCTTTTCCAAGCAATGGCCTGTGGTCTTGGTGGCCCAAGGGATAGATCCAAAGCAACTTTGCTGAAGTCAACAGAATAGCTCCCAAGATAACTGAAAGCAAAGCGGGGGCCTTGAGACTTTCCTAAGCTCCACAGCCACAGCCGCAGGGCAAATAAAATGAGATTAACCAATTACAATTAAAATGAGAGAGAACTGCTTTTGACAGTAATTTTGAATTTCCCTTAAAACTACTTCCAGCTGTGACCTCTGACTCGTGCAGCATTTGCCTGAAATCTGCCCCTGGTTGTTTGTTATAGCTGGTCCTTCCAAGGACATGCAGTCCTGCCTAAATAGAGGTTTCCTAGGCAAAAAAGAAAAATGGAAGAGGAACTAACAGGGCATCCCTGCCGTGAAGCCCAACACGAGAGCCCTTCTAGCAAGATGGGAACAGACAGTCGATCTCCAGTGGTTTCTGCAGCTTCCTGCTCGCTTCGCATTCCTGCATCCCCATCGTGCTGTGTTGCTGTCACACAACGGAGCCCACTCCTGGGAATATCTTAACCCAAGTCAGTGCAGAACAGACCTCTGCTGCCACGGAGAATTTGGCTGTGCACAGACGATGCCCTCACTTTGAGAAGAGAGTGAGACCGTGTCCGCAGGACTGGAGTTTATAAGCATTATTTTTATCTAGGGATACTGACAAATGTTTGTAATGCAGCAGTGCCACACAACCAGCTTTCATCTTAGCAGCATCGAGTCCTTTCAGACTAGTTAATTCTTTAAAATGAGTAGGTGTTTTGGGCTCATTCTCTGGCCTCTCCTACCATCCTCTCGCAGAATTTCTCTAGGTGCTGCTCAAGAACAACCCTGAAGGACCTGGTCTTTAGGACGAGCAAGGGAGGAATAATGTAACTAGGTGTGGATTTTCACCCAAATGTTATCAGTAACCTGCAGATCCCATAAGGATCCTGAAACTTGCTTTTGGACAGGATAAGGGAAGAACAGCACTTTGAGCAAATGCTTTTCTCATTCTGAAACAGCCCTCTAGCAGCACTCGTGGGACTCGAGGCTCTTTGAGCAAGGGTCGCTATGTAAGAGTTAAGAGATGGGAACTTGCTAGCGGAGAACTTGGGACCAGGGTGTTTGCTAGGAGATACAGATCTCCTAGCATCTCTGCATGGGCTGGTAAGTAAACAGCCTGCGTTTTCTGTGTATCTACAGACACATTCCCGGGCTGTGGGAGCCACCTACTTGATGCATTTCTGCCATCCCAGCAGTTCCGCACGGTGTGGGAGGATGGATGGTCCTAGCAGGGACTCAGCGGGAACATGAGGTGCCACACGAAGCCTTCTCCGTCCTGCAGTTCAGCAGTATCGATTTCCTGTGCTGCAAGGAGACAGGGCTGTGAGTACAGGGATTCAAGCCAGTGACTAGGAGTGTAAAAACATACATAAAGTTGCTATATTTACTCTACAGGCACAGGAGGTGAGAGGGACACTATGCAGAGATAGAGAAGGGTGCATCCTCTTAAGGCGGCACTACCCAAGGCAGATAATGTATTAGGAAATTGCCTTTGTCATTAGTGATTTTTAAATAATGCATTATGCTATAGAGATGAGGTGTGAAAGCAGTTTTGGAGAGAGGAACACTGCTTGTTACCACCACCCCAGTTGGGCTTATTTGGAGTAATTCAATATTCAACACTGCGATGCCTGGGTGACTTTCAGAACTGTTTGTATAAGTGGCCATACTCCCATACAGAATATAAGCTGTTGCCTCTACACCTGCAAACATCACTGTTTCACCTTGCAAAGTGCCTGTGTTTGCATCAGAATTGCTACAGCCTGTTCTTAAAAACTTCCCGTGATGGGTATTTCCCTAAGCAGCCCATCCCTGGGGTTTTCTATTTACAAGGCTTCCCCTACAATCCTGCCTAAAACTTTGCTATAAATTAAACTGTTTTCTTCTTGCTCATCCCAGTATTCTGGAGACCAGTCCTTCACTGTCCCCCTTGCAAGTGCTGCAAAACATCATCGTGTTCCCCTCATTCTTCTCTCTTCTAGACTAAACAAACTCACTTCCTTCCACCTTTCCTCACAGGTCATGTTTTCAAAACCTCTTTATCATGTGTTTTAGTCTCTGTGTGCACATTCCAGCTTGTTGATTATCTTTCTTAAAATGTGCTATCCCAAAACTGGACCCAGAATTCCAAATGCATCAATAGGATCTCCCACTACAGGGCAAATCTGAGCCTTGATCAGCTTCATGACATCCTATTTGGAGCTTTGGCTCACAGAATTAGATAAAGTATCCCCCAAATTATTTGATTTTTCAGTTGTGCCCATTTGGGGACATTTAACCAAATATCTGGGCAGTCAAATAGGCTTTTTCTCTTCATCTCAGTGCTGCTCTGCTGAGATCCAGTGAGGAGTTGGACATTTGCTCTTACTTTGGTTTTCACAAAGCAAATCCATGTGGTTGAAACCAAAACAGGGTATGTGCCTTAAGATCTCTCTATCCTGATTTCTCCCATTTGTGGAAAAAACAAATAAGAATGAGAAAAATACATTCTGGCTATACAAAACAGCCCCATACCTGCCACACAAGATCTCACTCTCAACCCTTCAAAATATTTGCTTAATCTCACGGTATCTTGGCAAGGTACATGGGTATTAGCACTCGCAGATGTTCTTATCCATTGATCTCAAAATATTCTCCTCCTCATTTTAAATATGGGAAGCCTGAAGTGTGCGGAGGCTCGGTTTTCACAGGCAACAAAGATTCCCTGCTCTGTTTAAAGTCAGTGGAAAATGTGCTGCGCGCCAACCGGAGAACTGGGCTTTAAGTGACATGCAAAGGTCCCACTGAGACTTAATAGCCCAGCCAGGAGTTAGAGCCCAGGTTTCCTGCGTCTGCCTGGAGTCTGATGAGCTGCTTCCCAGCCCTTCCTATAAACACACCCAGCGTGGCAGCGGGCTCGCATCAATGCTGTAATTCCATGGTAAAAAACACCCGGTTGTGGTGAGTGTCACTGAGTAACGAAGAGAAGTCGGGGTGATCACGACTTGCTTGCTAACCAGAGATCTTCTCTTCCAGTGTTTGATTGCAAACTGCATAGCCAAGAAGCCCGTTAAAGCAAACAAATAGCACCTGCGCCAAGCTCTGCAGTACTCCAGCAGTAAAAGATATTAATAGTTTCCAGCTCTGCATTTTGTACATTGGCTTGCCAAAGCTCACCTGCTCTGTGTGAAAGGGGAGGCTGCTCGTTGCTGGTGTCTGAACAAAAGGCTGGTCTGTAAAAGACAAATCTGGGGGAATTTTTTAAATTCCAAAAATAGCGGGGGGGAAAGTGCCAGCAAGATGGATTTTGTTTCATTCCCCAAATCCCTCTAGTCTCTAGAGTTCGTTCTTTGCTCTTAGTGTTTCATGCTACAGCTTATTTTAGACAGTTTAGTGGAAAGTTTAAAACGTTCACTTGAAGGCAGAGCTTCAGCTGGCATAAACTGTCACAGCTCCTTTGGCTTTAGTTGCCATCAGCAGAGGAGCTGCCCTTTGGCTTTTAAATTGCTTATTAGAAAGTGGAAAACTGGGTTGCTTGAAATCATCTCCAAAGACTAAGGGAAGGGAGTAGTTAAGGACAGGGGTGTGGTGTGGGTTTCAGCTAAAAAACGGTCTTTCCACATTGACAGGTGCAAATACGGGTCACTCGTGGCCCTTCTTTTCAAATCTTTCCTTGGATCACCCTCCAGAGCAGCTGCTGTTGCTCCTGCAGCAGCTCCAAAGGACTGACAGGACGAGGCGGCCATAGACACCCCTGGCAAGGCTGTGTGGCCCCCTGAGCACCAAGAAACAAGTCCTAGAACCAGCTAAATAGACTATGTCCCAGTCATGCTCCTTTATGCCAGATGGATCTGCCCAAAAGCATCAGCTGGGCTGTAATAAATGTTTTCCAAACTGCTGATTAACTGGAGTCTCTGCCTTGGAGCACCACAAACCCCCTAGCCCAGCCTGGAAAGTTCTTATTTCTGCCAGACTAGGAGAGAGGCTCCCTCCTTGCCCCCTACAAGTACCAATGCTGCATAAAATCCACTCTCAAAAGTAGCAGTGGTCCCTGATGAGCAAGTCCATCTTCCTGCTCTTGCTTTTCAGCATCTGAATTCAGCACTCCTGGAGTGCAGGTCTGCTCGAGTACAGCTCAGCTCTGCCTTGCTCTGCTGCCTGCCTTGTCCCCGGCAAGGCCTCGTGGTTGTGTGCAGGGGGTAAGGCAAAACCTTCACGTTTGCCATACGTGGAATATCTGCAAGCTCTTTTTTTGTTGTTGTTCTGTTCAGCACATCCTAAAAAAAATATGTAAAGGTGCAGTGTGGTTTTTGTTGCTGGCAGACATCTGGGCTTCCACCATTGTATGATGTTGGTTGCTCTGTTTTATGTGTCTTGACTTAAATTGCATGGCCGCAACCCCAGTCTCACTGATGCTCCAGTAAATCACGTCAGCAGGACTGCTCTAGATTGATACCAATCTGACTAAGACCAGAGCAGACTGCCAAAGCCCAAAGGATGGGAATGATTATTTTGCCAGTGCCCAGACTGGATTTGTGTCTCTGTAGGAATGTGTACACTTCCCCTTGCTTTTGCAATGGCATCAGGGTGTTGACGAACTGCAGTGCTGCTATTTATCCCTTAATTACTCCCATGACTCACATTAAAGTAACAATTTTCCATAGAAACAAACACAGGCAGAGCCGACAGCGCTCGGGCTGCCTTCCTTCTGAAACATGCTCTGTGCTTTGGGTTTCTAGGGTGACAACTCTGGAGGCTGCTACGTGTTCCCTGTGTTGAGGTTTGCCAGATTCAGTGGAGTGGGATTCACTGGATGCTCCCTCAATCTGGGCTAGGCAGGAAGCTGCTGGACCACAACCTGCATGGGCCTGAGACCTGCTCAGCACCCTGATTTTGGGGGAGACTGGTGCTCGGCTTAGCTCAAGACAGGGTGGTTCCTGTCCCAGGCAGTTCCTGGGCGTTCCTGGGATATGTTCATCTCCTAATGTTCTTTCCAGGACACTCCCTTGGTTTGGGTTACCCATGGGCATCTCAGGCTGGGCTGCTGCTCCTTGTTTTCACTTGTCTCAAAAGGCTCCAGGGGGAGAGCAATGTGAAGTGCTCTCCCTGGGTCTTATCTGGGGATATTCATCCTGTTCCGCGTGTCTTGTTAATTACAGGTCTTGGCTAGGCGGAATCCCCCTGCTTGAGTCACTCATTTAAAATAACAAACTAAATAATTAGCAGCATGGAAAAGGCAAGAGAAAGCAGGTGGAGGGAGGTGGAAGCACAGGGTAAAGCACCCAGTGTCACTGTCCCAGCACCCAGGCCTGGGAAACTGCTGGAGGCGCCGGCTTTTCCATGCCCTGGATTGTGCTTCAGACCCTGGGAAAAGCAGGGCATGAGTTTAGGGAGGGGAGCCCTGGAAAGCTTGAGTGAGCCCAGCTCCAGATAGGCAGCGTGATGCTTTTGCCATTGCATGCTTTAAGAGATTGTGTGATTTGATGTAGAGTCTGTTAGAGTTGGCTGGTTACTTGCTTACACTCTGTCTGAGCAGATAAAGTTGCTTCAGGATTGTACTCTCTGCTCCCCCCTCACACACCCTTTAACTTAGCAAAGTGCGGTTGAAAAAAATATATAAAAATGCAACTTTGGCTGCGCAACCTTCCCAGGAAATGCCTATAGAAACTGTCTGCACGGGAAATATCTACAAAGGGAAGCGGGGGGAGGGAGGCGAAGCTGAACAGACCTAGATTCTCCTGCACAGATAGAGATCCCATGTGCAGCTTCTTCCCTTCCGCTTCCTCTGGCGCTCTTGGCAGTCTCCTCGCTTTGATTCCCAGGCCCCACGCACTACAAATGTCTTCCAGGAGGGTTTGTCAGCCTCCCACCATGCCAGAGTCCTGTCAAGTCTCTCCTCTTCTGAGGAAGAAACTTGTAAGGGCTCAGTAGCCACGACTGACGCCAGATTTTGCAGCAAGACCAGCACTCTATAAACTGCAGGGCTTTTCTGAAAGACTGGCTCAAAGGGAAGCCTTGTGCTTGCTTTCTTTTTATTCTTTCTTTTTTATTCTTTTTTTCTCTCGTAAGCTTTGGAATTGAACTAGGACTGAATCACAGAATCACAGAATGGTTGAGGTTGGAAGGGACCTCTAGAGATCACCTAGTCCAGCTCCCCTGCCCAAGCAGGGGACACCTAGAGCACGTGGCACAGGGTGGCATCCAGGTGGGTTTGAAGATCTCCAGATCGCCCTTTCCCCTCACCGTGCTCACGCTCAGTAGATATTCAGGGAAATACATGGCAAGATCACTTACTTGTGGGCCTTCTACATAGCAAAATACTGCTTAGGACAAATGTTATGAATACCTAAAACAATTCTAACATGATTTAAAAAAGAAAAATCAAATACCAGTGCTTTGGAGTGGGCCTACCTGTTTTCTTTCTTTTCTGAGATAAATTGATGGAATTCCATAAACTGATGGAATGAGAGTTGAATAGAGAAAAAGACACTGAAAAACAGTGGGAGAACAAGAAGGAATAAAGAGGGTGGTGAAGGCACCAGGTTGGGGCCCTGCTCACAGGGAAAACCGTGTTTAGACAGACTACCCTCCGGATGGTAGTGACAGAAATGACCTTGCTACAAAGTAGGGACAGCAACAGCTCTCAAATACAGCACAAGGTGTCCTAAGCAAGGACCATGTTTACCTTCCAATTGCATAACTCACAATAATTCTACCTCGTTTCAATAATATTTCACAAAAATTTGGGGAAATGTAAAGCAAATTGAGGGTGTTCATTTATAACCTCTAAGACATTGAATAACCTATGAGATTCTGATAATTTTATCACTCCAAACCTGCTTTTTTAACCTCCCTTTACCCTCAGTCCTACTCCCAATGTTTACCCTTAGTCCTATTCTCCCTATTTACCCTCAGTCCTACTCCCCCTGTTTACAGCAATCAGCGAAGTTTTACAGAATCAGCAAAAATACTCTAAAAATTAAGCTGGATATCTCTTCTCTAGAGGATTTCTTTCTTCATCTGCCTTCTTTTTTATTGCCAGGGTCCTGATACGCAACACGTGCAGCTTGTGGACGTCCCTCCCATGGGACACAGTGGAAGCCCTGTCGTGTGGGCATTTTCAACCCAATCTGCAGAAAAGACAAGGACCTAGATAGACAGAAATGACCCTTCTCTGGTAGAAAGAGGGACTGCTGCTTTTGCAGCAGTCAGGGCTGTGTTAGGCCATGCAAACCCCTGCACTGGGCCTGAACACCTGAAACTTTCAGGCATGAGACCAGGATTTCAACTTTACCTTAAGAAAGGATATTTTTGGACCAGTCAAGGAGAAAAAGAAAAGCTTGTCAGCTCACACCATGTAAGGAGAACTATGCATCTGGGTAAGGAATGAGACTTGCTTCTGTTCCCTTGCTGTGGCCTCTGTAGAATCCACTTTGGTGGTATCTGAGAAGAAGCCACCAGGGATGGAGCAGGGCAGGAGCAGACACTGTGGCAAAGGGACTAGACACATACAGGTGCACACATCTCCACTTGACGTGGGCTGCTTAGCTTGAGCAAAGCCAGACTGCAACCTCCCTTGCACACAACAGAGCTCTGCCCACGGCCTCTGTTCTCCCAGGATGGAGAAACATCAACTAAATAACAATGACTAAAATTCTCCTTTCCCCCGAGGCCAATGTGGGTGACACTAGCAAGTGGCTTGTGTTTTTACAGGTAAGGGCTCCAGTCCTCTTCCAGAAAAAAAAAAAAAAAACCCTTAATTGCCTCTTGCATTTCTCCTGAATCTGGGGTATCTCTTGAGTGCAGCAGCTTCAAAGACACGTCCCCCGCACTCTATCATAACAACGGTTAGAAACCAGTTTGAATTTCCTCCAGCTGGCCTCATGTTACAGAGATCTCTATCTGCACCCGGGGGAAAGAATTAGCAAGAAAAACAAGCGTCTCTTTAAACTTCAGAGAGAAGGAGAAAACACAAGGAAAACGGCCATGTAAGAAACACAGATTTAGCCCAGCGACGTCCAAACAATGTGCTCTGTTCCTAGGGTTGTTTGAGGTAGAAGGGAGTCTAATAATTGGGTTTTCTTGGGTGAGCTGGAGCTTTTGAATATGAGTATCAGGATTTTATCAAAGCCAGATGTGTTTGCACAGGTACTGTCTCTCTGAGCGACCTCCTGGCCTTTGGAGATGAGAAGGGCCGACCTAATCTGAGCTTGGAGGCAGCCAGGTCCATGTCCTGGTGGGAACAGGGAGCCACCAGCACAGAGAAGCCAACACACACGGAGTTTCAAAGCCCTCCACGCCAGACTCCATTCCTCCTCTGGGACTTGGGGTGAGTCTTTCACCTCAGAAAAGCATCCTTAGCCATAGCCTTTACTCTTCCACAAGGAGATCAAGCAGCCAGGCTCACGCTAAGCAGCGGGAAAGCCTGGAACCGGCAGCTCCCTCAGTAGCAGAGCGCGTCCCACACCCGAGGCACTTCCCAAATCTCGGCTGGTCGGTTTTGTTGTGGTTCTTGGTGAGCCGCCTCCTCTTGTGTGGATGTCCTGCGCCCCAGCCCGAGCCCCGCAGCCATCTGCAGCATCTGTCCTCTGCTGCGCAGAGCGACTTGTTGACATGTGAACAACTCCTTTTAAAGAACAGATACCCTCCGTTTCAAAGAGCAAAGACCCTCGGGCGGCTGGGGAAAGCTGGCAGAGGACACAGACTGAATTTGTTTTTGCTTTGTACTCCCTGTAGTTCTTCACGCGAAGGGCGGAGAATCCAGTGTCATGAGATGGGGCTCGGGTTCCAGAAGTTGGTGCCTTTGCATGCTAGAAACCATTTCCGTTAGCAAGCCTCACAAACACTGTCTCTGTTTCAGTATTTGCGATCCCCATAGTGCTATTTTTCTGCTTTTCCTTGGATTTTCTCTTACCCATTCGGTCCCTCTGCTGACAGAGCCGGCCTCCTAACCCGCTCCCTTCAAAGGGGGGCATTATGCTTTGCCATCGCTCCTCGGGCTGCTCTTTTCTCCGGCCAATTTCCATTGTGATGGGAAAAGGCTGGCAGGCGTCACCTCTGCTCTTTGATGACCTTTGGTTGGTTAGGGAGCTATTGAGCATTATTTGACTGTCTTCACTTGCTCTCTCTAAGTATAAGCATACATACATACATGCAAAAAAGAGAAAGACCAATTTGTGGTGATTACTGGCCCAAACTGGGTTGCAATGACTGACACATTGCATCTAGCCACACCAATTGACACCTTCCACGATACTAACTCGCTCTGACAGTGAAACATTTATCATTACCCAAACTCGATGTATTGTCTGTTTGCTTTTAATGTGAAGTTAAGGGGAAACTCCCAAAGATGTAATTAAAGCAAAACTTAGAGATTCACGTTTCAGCTTCTAAGAACCAGAAAAGTGGAGCAGGAACATATGGAACTTCAGAGACCAACCTGATCTGCCCCTCTTTCTGAGAAGATTCACATAGCAACAGTGAGTAGGGCTTTCTTCAATTTGCTCCATCCTGTGTGTATTTAAGATAACCCTTTTTTTTTCAGAATTTCATTTAGCTACTCATACTACAAATGCAAGGACAGATGGTCACCAGATCAGAGTTAATCAGCATTCTGTACGCTGGATTTCAAGCTTAGAAATTCATCTGGTTCTAGTAAAACATAGTATGAAATCTGCCTAATGTTTAACTCAACCACAGAATTGTATTAAATTTCTAAGCCTCCCCATCCTCACAAGAGATTGAGGAGGGAACCATAGGGCATTTTTAGAAAGAGGTTGATTAGTAGTATATTTATAAGAGATTAAAATCTGTTCTTGTTCCTGGTGTATCACGAGGGGACAGCATTTTAATGTGAGACTTCAGCCCTATCTTCTCCCTTTCTTTCTTCATGATATTTAGCACAAGGCTAAATCCAGCCCTGGAGTAAGAGGAAGCAGTTTCTTTTACATCCCCTTATTCATCCCAGGCTGGATTCAGCGTTTAGAGCTCGGCCGTGTGCCCTTGGGCAAGGCATTTTGAACTATTTTCCCATGGCATCTCTTCACATGAGACTCTTCCTTTATCTGCCTCTCTTTGCTCGTAGTTGTTAGATTAGCTGGGCCAAAGTCCATTGAGTGCCCAGAAGTCAGTCCCCATCCTCATGAGTTGAAATTATACAGAGGGGACAAGCAACTAGTTGTCCCTGGGGCTGAGACGCTGCAATGAGAGCTCATGGTTCTGGACTTTGAGGCTGTTTTCACCCCTGTCCTGTTCTAAGCTGTACAGAGTAAAGCTTAAATGAAAGAAAGGTCTCACCCTGTGTCCTTAAATCCTCTGTTCTTCAAGCCGCTGCAGTGATCTTTCCCACTTCTTCAAAAACACCCAGCTATTTTATCCTTCATTCCAGCCTGCTAGAGATGTGTGTATCACTGCATCTAACTTTGCTGCCTTTATTTGCATAACTGTGGCATGGAGCTGACTGGCTAGAAACCAAAAAACACTCCAAATGGCACCGAGGTGACAGCCATCTGTGTCTTTTTCACATTTTGTTTCATTGTTTTAGGACCAAATCCAACCGCTGTAACCTACAGTAACTCTAGACTTCTAGAGGCTCAGAGCTTTCCGTATAGCAGGATTTGTGGTTTCACTGTGGAGAAGCAAACCTGGAAAAAAACTTGTTGGACTGGATCAGAAGTGTTTTAGTTAGTGCAGGAGGAGCTGCCAGTGGTGAAAATAGCAGTCCTGGAACATGAATGAATGGAGTGGTGTTTCATTCTGTGCATGCTAGACAATTTAAGCATAGCTCGGCATGATGGCTGTGCGGGACAGTTTGCTCTTAAGATGCATTTCCATTGCCACGTAATAAGTAATAAATGTTCTTTATGAGATACCCGTGGATGGAAGGTATCCAGTGGTTTCTAAAGGTTACTCTGATGATGTATATTCAAATCCCTCCAGTTTTAGCATTAATTAGCACCATTTACTATTTTGCAATTTCCCAGCACAGACACATGCAGATGCCTGCTAGGAAGTGGCATTACCGCCACCCACTCCTTCACCCCGACCAGACAGCCCTGAGACAAGAAACTTGTGTATCCTCATGACCCCATGGCAGGGAGGAGCACCGATGAGGTACCACCGTGGGACACGGCCATCCTCAGAGCTCGTCGCCAGTGCCACCTACCTGCTGGCTCAAAGCTGCCCCAGGCGGTCACCCTTTGTTGGCACCATGGCTTGTGCACACTTTCTCCTGTGCCATAACAGGCAGGTTTATTTGTACCAGTTCGTCTTCCTCTTTATGCCTGCGGCCTCTCTCCAGATTAATTTTTTTTTTAACTCACAAATACATTTGTTGCGGATCAGATGCCAACAGCTCCCAGTGCCAAGAAGATAGAGTGCTCCTTCTGCTCGCTCTGTTTTGCTGTGAACTTTATCAGTTTTTGCTTGTTTCTCTATGACCTCTGGAGCCCATTCAAAGTCATCTGCCTTTGCTTTGATTTAATTTCAATCCAGTGCATGTTGCCAGCTGATTTCTTGCCTGTTTTTACACATCGCCAGCAAATCACCGCCTCTTCATATTGTTTAGACAGTCATCAAATCCAGGCCTGCCAGCTCTTTTTGTTAATGGACTACAAGGGCTTGGTAGGTCTGGATGACGTGAAAGGGATCAGGAAACTGCTGAATTCCAGCTAACAGGTCTTAAAGCCCAGTTGTAGGGTCAGAGGGGGTCTGGCTTCACCGGGCAAAGCCTTGTGGCTTCACTATGGTCCAAGATCAGCCTCTTGGACCATGTCTTTCTGCTGCTTTACAGGGCACCACAAGCAGCGATGCTGGAAATGCTCCTCTCAAAATGTTGCATCACAAATTCGGCTTGTGCCAGACATTTTGGATCACAGGACCAGATGGGACCTTCTGGGTCCTCTCCTATAGCTGGTCCCAGTTATGAGGCAAACTGGAATTAATGGGAGCTAGGAACCTGGTGTCTTGTAGCTCTGGTTATTCCTGCAGTGCTTGCAAGAGCCAGGGTGGACACTGCAGCCCAGGTGAGTGCAGAGCCTGCAGGCCGTGCTCAGGCTCCTCTCGCAGCAGGCAGCCCACAAAATGCTGTTTCCAGCTCCACGTTTTTCACAGATTCCCCAGGAGAGCTATATGGAAGCCCATTATGGTGAAAAGCAGAACTTTCTCCATGACTCCTGTATGTTTTTCTGCATGCTTCTGTGTGCTGTCTTTATAGCTCCAGGTATCCTGCTCTGTGGCTCGTTTAAGACCAAGATTTCCTTTGTGGGCCAGGAGTAAAGTCTGTATTTCCCTCCTATACAGAGAATGGTTGGAAGAGGAAGGTGTAGCATGGTTGACCAAAACCCAGAACCATGTGAGTGTCATGGGCATCTCCCACAGCAACAGTCACGACTTAAGGTAAGCCATGTATTTATTTCCTGGGGCACAGTCCTGGTATACATAGCTTTAAACTATTCTGGCTCAATTTTCTCTGTATGGAATCTTAAATCCTTAGGAAGATGATTAGAGAGATAAATGCTGGTTAGATAGGACCATGACAGTTTTACCTAGCACAGGGAGTGCAGCACATTTCAGAGGTGACCCTCACACCTTGTGGGCTTTCCACAGGGATTTGACTTTCGTTCTTCCTGTAAATCATCAGAGTGGAAACATGAGAGTGTTCCACACGAGGCGGGGAAAACTAGTAGCAAGCCTTAAACAAGAAATTACCCGCAGTTTAGAAAGTAGGAGCAGCATTTTTATAGGTGCTGACACGAAGGTCTGTGCAAAGCCTAGTAAGATCAGGCCTTGTCCTGCAGAGGTCCTTGTTTAACCCCACAGATGAATGCAGCTGGTGAAGGGAGCAGGGCAGTTTATGGGCTTAACCATCTGCAAGACCAGGGCCTTATTTTGCTGTCTTTAGGTCACGCCTGGCAATGAACAGTTTGGCACCGGGTAGAGGACCCTGTTCAGCTGAGAAGCTCTCACCAGGAGTGCTGGCAGCTCTGGACACACGATGCTTCTCACCCCACCAATTAACCAATCTGCTGCCGACCTACCAATGTGCTAGCAAGGAGCTCAGCACCGGCTCGGTGAGTTAGCATTTGGCAAAGTTTTGTGTTTTATACTCAAAATGACGTTGCTGCCAGTGCCCATGATGTCAAGCCAGCCCCCACCTCCTCCTACCACCCATGGTCACCCATTCTGAATGTCACACATGGGGTCTGCAAACCCTCTGGAGGCCAGTGCAACTCTGAGACCCTCACGCAGCTCCCACCTCTTCTGGAACATCTCAAACTTCTCATGAAAGACTAAGGGAAAAGGCTCCTCCAGAGCCCTGGGCTAGGAAGCAGCCTGGTAAGAGCCATCTCTTGCTGTTCCAGTGCCCACATGTGGCCAAGCCTTGAATCTCTTCAGCTTTTGACTTGCTGCATCCAAGCGCGCAGTGAACTCTTTGCGAGGAAAGCAAGTGTCCTCTGCTGGATGCAAGCAAAAATTGCACGTGTGTGACAGCCCGGCTGGGGACAGCCCTGCAGCTGGGGTGTCTAACGTGAGTTTGCAATTTGACTCTTAATGACAGTAAAGCAACTTGGAAGGGGGCTGCAGGCTGGCTGGTTACAGCCTGAAGCTGAAGGAGATCAGGATGTGGGTGCCATGGGGCTGCAGGGCAGGGGACAGCCCTTCTCGGGCACAGCCCCATGGCTGGGGACACCCCGAGTGGGTCCCCGCAACACAGCCCAGGGACAGGCGTGACATTGGGGGAGCTGCAGGGGCCAGAGTGCAGCCTGCGCTTGTTTCCTGCGTTTCTGAACTAGCCCCTCAGAGATCAATGGGGTTTCACATCTTTCCCCATCTGTTCCTAATCTGCTCTCTTGACAGATGCCAAACCGCCATATCCCATGTGGAAAAACAAAACAAAATGCAAAGCCTTCCATCCGTGCTCAGGAACATTCCCTGGAGCCCGCCCTGTGCGCACCGCGCACAGAGGTGCTGCAGGAACCCGCGAAGGGGACGGCAGCTCCTTGAGCTGCAGGGTTTCCGCAGGAATGGCCCAGAGCTGGCGTGACCAGGGCACGGAGCGTCTGGCGGAGCAGGTCAGCTGCACACAACCCTGATGACTCAGGTTGAGGATCACTCGCTGCCAGCATCGCTCTGCTGCCAAGGAGCCTGAAGCAGCATCTCCGGCCGTCGTTCCAGACATTGCAGGCTTGCACAGTCAGCGGCAGCCCTAGCCAGATGAGGATTGGGGCCAGAAATAAACTCCGCGCTCTCTGGACCCCCCGAGACTCCCCACACTGGGTCACCCAGCCTCCTCCCCCAGCACTAGCTCAGAGTTCGTCCTGCAAAATGCAGCGAGGACATGAGCAATGGCATTTTAATGGCCCCTGTGACTACTTTATTTAAGGCTGAGACTCAGCGACTACAGCAGTGTTATTAGCAGTGCCTGGACCAAAGCATGTCTGATAATAAATAATACAAAATTACTTCCAGCTTCTAAAAATACCCTATCCTGAGCCTTCCCCATCCTCAACCTATCGATCAGAAGGTCTGAGTGTTTGCAAGAGCCTGCACAGTAAATGCACTGGCTCTTTCAAGATGCTGCCATGTAATTTACAGCTGTATCCCCGGCTCTCTAATAGTTGCCAGGCTCTTTGGAGTCCTTTGAAACCCAACACAATACAAAGACGTGAGCTGAGACTAACCACACTGTTCATGTCTGCAGGTTGCTACGTGCCTTTCTTGGCCTTTTCAGCAAGCTAATGGAAACCAATTCCGTATCGTCGGGGCAGAACAATGCGGTTTCAGAGAGCTCGTGCAACTCGTTACACCAGGGGATCGATACCGCTCCAGAGTGGCCAAAGGCCAGTGCATCCCCCAGCGCTCAGCTTTACGCAGCCTCAGGTAAGAGAAGGCCAGAAGACACTCTTCCCCTTGGCTATAATTTGCTTAATCAATCACTTTGAAATCAAGTTGGAACCAGTGACAGTTAAATGCCTGTGCAATTTGGTTATTTCCCCAAGAAGGGGGTGTTTATGTGGGTTTGGACAGTAAAAAATGAAGACTGAAAGATTCAACAACTCATAGGGAGGGGAAAGTGGTAGTTACAGTTGGGCTGTTAACACCTTGGCATCCCCTGCCATGTCCTGACACTGCTGTACACCCCTTTAATAGATGATAATGTCCTATATCTCCCCAAAGGTAGGGCTTGGGATGAGGGAGAGCCCCTTTGCTCATTCGGCCTGCTTGCCAGTATCTGTCAAATCCCTGAAACGTCAAGAGAAAGATCAACCAAGTGGAACATAATCTCAGAGAAATACAGTGTTTTTTAAAATGTCCTCTCAGCAGCAATCACAATAAAAACACAAACCTGAGGTTTGTAAAAGTCTAGCAATAAAACCACAGACATCTTTATGGCTCCCAGACACACAGTGCTCCCCAGCAGAAGCAAGAAAACCCTCCCAGATGTAGGGAGCAAAACTTGAACATGGAAACAGGTTTCATTACAGCCTACAAAAACAAACAAGAAAAGAAAGAAAGAAAGAAAATGCCACACATGACACCAATTCACAGGTCATGAACAGTCAACTAAATAAAATGCAATTCCTTCCCTTTGCTTCACTCGGAGGTGAGCTGAGCTGCAGCGAGGCAGGGTGCTGCACTCTGTTCAACTGTGCTTTTTTTAGGGTCACAAAGCAAGCTCATTTCCTCGTGCTGCTTCCTGATCTTTTAAGCACGCTCTCTTTGCAAGCAAGATTAGAAGTGTCTGCGCTTTCCCAGCTAGCAGGAAGCCTGCTCTGTTCCAGGGGAATAGAGATGTCTCTCTTAAAATGTGAAACAAGCCCTCAGGCAATGCAGCTTAGCTTCCCCATGTGCTCTGGCAGGTTTTTAAAATATTTCTGCATCTTAAAACTCCCATCTGCAAAATGCATGCTCTATTATTCTGCATCCAGTGAGGTTTAGAGCTCTTTAAGGTGGACATTTCTTATTGCTATGAAGGAAGAGGGTATTGTGGGAGCAGAGGACTCGTTCAGCAAGATTATATGGCACAGAGGGTGGTTGCTAGAGACTTTTCTGAACCCTCTGTTGTCCAACCACATTAACGCCAATGTAAAAACACTGCAGGTGCCCCACAGAATGGACCACCAAGAATGGACCCCACCAGGTAGGTGTTCTAGGGCTGGAGGGTCTCCTGCCGCCAGCAAAGCACAACAGCTCCAGCAGGACTATATGTCTTAGTGCAAACACCTGGCTGCAATAAAGAGGATTTTCCTGCAAATTACAGGGGTATCACCCAAATACAGAGAATGGAAAGCTGCCAAGTCCAGGCATCATGCCTCCTTTTACAGCAGAAAAAGAGCTCCACCACAGCCCTCCTTCAGCAAAGGTCTTAGGGGTATGCTTGGCCTTTTCTGGATAATTCTGCCTGTAGCTTTTTAGCAAAACACCTCCCAATGTGCTTGAATTTACCATCCTCAGGCACAGAGCAATTCTGAAGTGTCCAGTTGCTCGCCTGCATCGTGGGGGTCCCAGATGCCCTGATTCAGCTATTGACACCCCTCTCTTCTGTCCGTGTTGGACACAACTCCCTGTGGTAGCAATGATGCGAAATTTCTGAGGAAGGGAGGAAAAGAAAAAGAGCCCAGTGGAAGCCAGAGCAAGAAGTCCAGGATAAAGACAGCTCAGCTGAGTATTGCCCAGCTGTCAAGTCACATTGCAGGAGCTTTCTGGATGCTGATGGCTCAGCGATGCTTTGGCCCAAGGGTGCATCTCCCTCTGCGCAACTGCTTCAAAGCCGCATTACCGCCAACCTGAAGGGAAGTAATCGTGGCTCGTGTATAATACATGACGAGAGGGAATGCGGGGTTATAGCTACAGCACAGGCGGCGACTCTGCCAAAACAGACGCGGTGCTTTGTGTTTTGAACAGAGAGGTCTCTGGCCTTTTTCCTGATGCTGTTTGATAGAATAGAATAGGCAGAGCCTGGGCACAAATACGTAAATCTGCCAGTGATTAGTTGTGTACTTAGAGCTAGCTTTTTATATGTAAAAGTTTTTAAAACAAAATGCAGATGTCACAGATCTTCCTTTGCCCTAGGCAGGGGGGAAAAAGTGTGGTCTCCTCTAACTTCCAGACTGTTCAAAGACGTCTCGCATCTTTTGTGGGCTGCTTAGTCAAAGAGCTTTTTTGAGGGCTATTTTGTGCATTAATCATACCCTTTCTGATTGAAATGGGAATCAAATGCACAAGATTCCCGGGAAAAGCACAGCCAGGAGCTCATGGTCCAAATGAAAGGTGGGAACTGCTTTTTTTAGGATGTGGACAATCGCAAAATTCTGGCTAACTTCCATCTCGTGAATTAATGCTGAAAAAATAATGGGTTTTCCAAGTATCTGGTTGGTGAAGTGGAGATAAGGGATCCAGGGAAGGTACTGAGGCCTTCTTCCAGCAGCAGCTGTAGCAATGCTTCACATTCAGGGAGTAGGTCAATTCCCTTGCTCATTTAATGAATGAGATAAGGGCAGCTTACAGTAAATTAGCTTTCTGGTAATACATGATATCACAGATGCAAAACCCTGGATGCTGCTGCAGGGGCTGCCTCTGCCTGCGGGTGCTTGTGGAGCTATCTGGAGAGGATATTTTGCATTAAAATAAAAACAAACTCAGAAATGATGGCTGAGGCCGCGGGGCCCATGTGCTGCCTTTGGGTGACGGCTCCTCGTCCGGTCCGTCCCGCCGCACGGAGCTGCAAGACATCGTGTCTGCACGTGCAGGGGGATGTGTCCTGCAGTCTGCTCCCTCCTCCAGCCCTGAGGTCTCTCCTAGACCCTGACCCACTTTCTCCAGTGCTGTTTCTCATGAGACACATCCAAGTGGAGGTTTCCACGCTTGTCATCGGATGTGATTTGAGGCTGGCCCCTGCACCGGGATGCTCGGAGCTGTGCGAACCAAGAAAACCAACAGTAACCAAAACCAGGCCCTGCCTTCGGGAGCTGACAGCATCTCCCTTGTCTCTCCCAGCTCCTGCAAATAAATCCTTGGTAATATCGCTCTTTCTGAGGGGATGATAAAAGGAGCTGTTGTCACTCCCTGACACTGACTTCTCCTGCCCTTCGCAAAGCGCCTCCTCCCTCTCCTGTGCAGGGAGAAGCTGGTTAAAAACTAGATGTCATCCACTGACTGCTAGTTATCTGAGAGGCTCTTGGTAAGATGCAGCAAAGGGACCAAGGTCAGTGCTCAAGTAAAGCCCTGCATGAGAGACCGTGGCCTGGCTGGCATCACGGAGCAGATGGGGCCTTGGACATTTTACATATTTGATAGGTATTTGTGTATTTGATGTGCATTGACAAGGATTTGATGTCCAGCCTCTCCTGTGGCTTTGCTGGTAGAGGTGGGTGTCCAGATTTGGCTCTGCCTTGTTGGAAAGCAAACGTGGCCAACTGTGCACACCGTTGTTACAGATCCTGCAGCAAAAATAAACAGCCCCTGGAAAAACAAGGCAAGGAAAAGAAAACGAGATACCTCCAAATCGGGTGTCAGCAGGTGACCCTGGAGCCCCGTCAGAATCTCCCCATGCTGCTCACAGAGCCAGGGAACTCAGTCCTGAGAGAGCCCCAGCCTCTCTCTGATGCCTTCCTGCACCAGCCTCCCATTAACTAATTAGCACTAATGACCTTTTAAAGCATGCTGGGCTCCTCCACGCTAATTTTCCCCGCCTTCCCTTGTCTGTTTCTGTTCTCCTTGAACAAACAGTTCCCAAGGAGAGAAATAAGCCCCATTTTCCTTTGCAGAGGCTGCTTGAGGCTGAGCCGGTGGGTGCTGCTGGGCACCGTCCTTCCTCAGCGTGTGTTAACCTCCGCTCAGCTGCTTGGTTTGTTCTGTGTATTTGTTTCTATATACACCCCGTGCAGATGCGTTGTGCGGGCGGTGGGTGGCACGCTTCCCAGGCAGCATCCCGGCTACACGGCGGGATCAGAGCCCTTCTGCTGCGGCTCCCGCTCGGCTACGAGGTACCGGTGGTCTGTGCTGCGGGCTGCAAATCCATGCAAGCCCTTCAGGGCAGGGAGCCTAGAGTCCCTTGCTGTGACCCGCCGTCTTGGTGCAGCATGGAGAATGGGAGATCTGACCCCAGGTGCTGCCGTCTCGGAGCCTGTGTTTGTACTTGACGGGATTAGGGATTTGAGCGTCTGGGGCAAGAGGCCACGGCCGCCTCTGGAGCCGGACTGCGGCCGGGGATTCCTCCCTGCAGTGGAGCTGTGGGTAACCCTGCTGCACAGCACCTCCCGGGGGGGGCTTTGGAGGGCTAGGATGACATTAATGACACAATTAATGAACTTGTGGCACCCTTTGCCCCCTGGTGACCAATAAGCTTTTTATTTTTTTTTTCCTTTCAGTATTTGCAGTTCCATTCTTCCTTTTCCCCAGCTGCAGGTAGGAATGATCCTGGAGCCACCTTCCTCTTGGGCAGGGCTGAATCATGTCCAAGATCCATAGAACCGCTGACTCCCTGCAGCGTTTGCTTTTGATTAACTAGGCCCTGAAGTGTAATCTGTGGTGGGCATATATATATATATATATATATAATTTTAAATCTTTTTCCTTTTGTAAATCACTGCAACTCACAGAACCTTTAAACAGCTTTTCTTCATGCTGGCTGTTTGCAAAAAACTCGAGTTTCTACCTCCTAAGTTTGAAGTCCCCTGTCCTAAAGCGCGTTTCTCCCACACAAACACAGAGAGGATCCCACGTGCGCCCCCAATCCCGTGGATTTCTCACGTTTTCTTCGCAGGATGCACAGGAGCCCCGCGCTGCCCTGGCCGTCACGGGCCGCGTGGGCC
>JAWLRI010000333.1:3159016-3194302 GCA_034781795.1 Crypturellus tataupa | reverse complement strand
TGCGGAGCCTGAGGGCGCCGGGCACGGAGCGCGGGGTCCGGCCGCGCCTCGGTGGGGCGAGGTGGGGGGATCCGCGGCCTGGCGGCTGCGCCACAGCCAGAGTGGTGCCTCTGGGCACAAATAATAATAAAAAATCAAAGTAATTTTCTTGCCTTAGCGGCGCGGGGAGGGCAGGTGGGTGTTGAGTTGCTGCAGGGCAGTGAGGAGTGAGGTGCCTGCGTCGCACTTTTAAGAGCAGCGGTAAAGCTTTCCCTTTTTTGTTTTTTGGTTATGTTTTTCTTCTGGTCACTAGAGCAAAGGAGGACACTGAGGGGTTATTTATCCTGCAGGTTGTTCTACCCCTCAGCTCGCCCCGGCGCAGCCTTGCTCAGGGCAAGGGCATTGCCCCCGTTCCCAGCTGTGAAGGTAGCTGAGCCGGTGTCTGGAAAATTCAGAAGAGCCCCAGTGGGGCTGCCGGGTCCCTTCCCCCTGTCTTTGGGCAGGTTTCACGGCATCCTCCTCCATCTCTCCTCTTTCAGCCCCTTTTCACTTGGGAAAGGGGCAGTGGCATCTTGGTGGGTGACACTGAAGCTGTGGGGCAGGAGCAGAGAGGGAAGGCAGATGCATCGCGTGTGTCTGGGTCTGCGGAGGGAGCCCCTGCTTAGGGCTGCTCTGTCTGGGGGTGCCCCATTGCTGTGGATGTGGCAGCAAGGAGAGCGCGGCTCCCCTTCTGAAATGGAGCATCTCGTAGCTGCGCAGAGACTCCGTTTCCTGCACAGCATCTGGGGTGGGACAGAAGGGAGGAAGGAGGGGCCCTTGCCACCGTGGTCAGCAGCGCACGGTGGGCGCTGGAGTTCGCCGTGTTTCACTGTGTAAAGCAGGACTGGTGGTAAATAGAGGCACAGAAGCCAAGGCGGCCCTGGGGGTGGAATTGTCCGTTTTGATCTGCATTGCAGGTGCCTAAGAAACACCCAGGGTGCTTGTTGGCTTTGCCTAGCTGGTGACATGCCCATGCTTCTTGCTTTTCTTCATCTTCTTTTTATTAATTGTAATAGAAACTGTGCACCTTAATTAAAAAAAAAAAATGATGTAGCCGTTAGTACAGTACCTTTTCCTATAGAGCTTCATTGTCAACAAATGTAGTTTTGTAAAACTGTACTATGGCTGAGCCTCTGAGATGGGCTAGGGAGAGTATAAACATTTATGCACCACAATGGTCTGTTCATTTTTGATTTGACCCTTTAAAGCAAGTGCTATAAAAATGGCTGTTGAAATACTATTGTAATAATGCTGATTATTTGGGTTTTTTAGATTTTGTTTTCAAGGCTTTGGTTATGCTGACAGGCCAGCAAGCGTTGCCAATGAAACAACAGAGATGGGGAGATCATACAAACTGTTAATACTTAAGTAGAAAATTAGCATATTGGCTAAATGATGCATAGTTATTCATCTAATAATTGTTTTAATCTTATTACCATGTTTCTGCTTATTCTTTTTTCCCCAGCCTCTTGAGAAAGAGAAAAATACAGCTCTCATGACCAACTCAGATGTTGTATGTAGTTCTGAGTCCAGGAATTGTTGTGAACCTTAGTATAGAATTACAAAATGAATTTCTCCTGTGTGTCCTAATTCAGGAAGTTCTAAGGAAGTTCTCTTTTATCTGTGTTAAACTGTATTTAACAGTAGTTGGCAAAGTCCTCCCTGTGCTTATACCAGAATGTAAAATAAAATGTTACAGCTATATTTACTCTGCTATAGTGTATAAAATATTCCAGAAATAAACTAGCTTTCAAGTTTACTTTTGATAGCTTATTAGACTCTTGCTTCCACATTTCCCTCAAGAGTTATCTTGAGTCCCAGAAAAATGTATTTTAAATAGCAAAATAATGAAGAATTTCTTTTATACCCTCAAGATTTACAATGTATTACAAGGCTCATGTGTATAAGCTGAGTAATGTAATGTGAATGGGCACATTACAAACAATTTTTGAATTGAAAGCAATTTTTATTTTTGCTCATCTTTTCATAATAAAATTAAAAAGTAGCAAGCTGTTCATAGTTTATGGATTGTTGCACAGAGAGCTGACAAATTCATATTTCTGAAGCTGTTTACTTTGTTTTTTTTCTGACAAGAATGAAGTTACACTTTATATATTTGTATTTATGTTCGTCAGTTAACAGCATTGTTTTTTGAAGAGTGATAACTTAGACAAATCCCTGAATCCAATGTCTTACTGTTGATGCTTTGGGGGAAATAGGTGTGTTCTGATAAGGCGGGGTCCTAGCTTTTCCTTGTCTGCTACTCCTGAAACTGAAGAGGTTTAAAAATCGAAGTCACAAAGGAAGGACTTTAGAACCATTCCGGTGTCAGAAGAGAGCTATATGTATACAGCCTTTTCCATGTCCTCTTACTGCAGTCTGAGAAAACATTAGGCATGCTTAGAGCCGCTGTGAAATGCGGAAAAGCACAGAAAGAAACTTGCTGCCTTGTTGCAGGTCCCACGTTTCTGTTACAGATAGGACTATACTGCAATAAGCTAATACCACGTAGCGATTATCAATATTGCCGGACCCAGTCTCTAGTGGTGCTTTTGGCTCCTGGAAGCAGCAGAGCTGCTGAGGGCCAGGGTGGAGCCGAGCAGGGAGGTCGCCCTTTGTTCAGCTGAGATCTCATCTCTTTGCTTTAATTCCTTCCCATCCGCAGTGCCTCAGAACAAAGAGTCTCCTCCTTCCTTATGCTTTCACCTAATACCACGTCCGAAGAAGCAAATGATGATAAATAGTGAATCCAGAACAGCTGAGTTGAAATGCTGGTGCTCGCGTGGTCACTTGCTGTGTCTCCTCCCTGATTCTTGCACTTGGTGTGACCTGACATTCCTTATACACCTGGCTGTGCACGTGGGCTGATCGCAGGCTCTGCTGTGTTGGTTTTGAAGTGCTATCGAATGGTCTTTCCTCTGCAAGAGGCTTTCTGGGTGTGTTCGTAACTTAGGGTCTCAGTGATTCGTCTTAACTAAGGGCATTGTACTGTTCTCTACCAGCACGTTATTCTGCTTATGTTAACAAGCACCATGCTAGAAGTAGAACCAATACATTTATTTGCTGCTAAAAGAAAGAGGCGTAACAAAACATTCCTGAAAACCTGTCTTGATTTTGAGGAGCCTGTTTACTATGCAGCAAGTTCCAGAAGACCTTTTTGGGTTACTTAAAACACTAAAATATCTTGCTGCTTGTCAGTCTTAATTACAGGGCTGAGACCCAAGATTCAAGGTCAGTTATTAAAAACATCACTTGACCTAAGCTAAAAAACTTACGGCTTCTATGAATGCACATGGGTAATTACTACCAGTATCTTCTTCAGCAGAAGCTCTCAAAACCTTTATTTTGAGCAAAGCACAGATATAAATTTCTGTATGTTTGACTGCAGTCACTATCCTGAAATAATAATGTAATAGGTGGTTTATGGAACAATATCACAGAAAATTTTAAGGAACATGCATACTCCTCGGCATGTTAAACGAGCCTGGAAAATGTTTGTGCTGTTCGGTAGATTTGCTGTTCAAATATCTGTTCTTTGTGAGTGGATTTTTTTCCTAGAAGGACCAACTTGTTTAGCCTGCTGTAAGTCTGCAGCCTGTTCCTCTTGACGTGTTTCACAAATATTCTGGATAAACTCTGCAAATCATGTTTTCAGTGCAGTTCTTGCAGCAGGAGCTGGAGCTTGGCTGAGTGCCCGGAGCGGGTGCTGCTGCCATGGAAGCAGTTCTACCTCTGCCGCCCCCACCGCCCTGGTTACTGATTTTCCAACTCCCCCTTCAGCCTGTGTTAAAGCATTTCAAAAGCACTTGCTCTGCTGCACAATAAACCTGAAAAATAACCAGTGCGAAAAACGGGTTAGTTTTCAGTTGGAGCAGTTTCTTGACCTGGTTCACGGTATGATCACTAGACCAGCAAAGGAAGGTGATTTGAAGCCTTTGACAAACCTGGCACTAAGCTCTTGCAAACGATGACCAACCGAGCCTCTTATGTTAAAACTGTCATGGTAACTTTTCAGTTTGTGTTTCATTAAGTATTCAGAATTGGGATTTTTTTTATAACACAAATATTATTGTATGAATTCCTCATGCTCTTGGTGCATTGCTGCTCAAACTGTCTATACTTAAAGCTAGCGTGAAATGGTGGTCATGAGGGAATCATTGGTATCTGATAAAAATATTGGCTTTCCATAATACAGTATCATTTCTAAGTATAAACTTGAAGTAATACTATATCCTTGCAGAATAAAACCTTCAGCTGCTGCCTTAATGGATTAATTCCTGATTCAGCTTTAACTGAAGCTGAAGAACTTTCTTAATGACATTAAAGAAAGGTTCATTCTAATGTGTAACACTGAGTCAGTTAGTCCAGAGGTTGAACTGAGTGTTAATTTTCCTTTTTCTTTTTCCCTTCTGACAATAGAAATTGTCTCTAGTAGAAGGAATAGCATAAGTTCCTGCAATACTGTGACTGTGATTAGGTACGAGGTAATATTTATTTTGTTCTCTGTTGTCTTTAAAACTCTGATGGAAGCTATGTTAAAATAAACCAGTTCTTCCTCAAAATGGAGTGAAATAGAAGCTCCTGATGAGGATCTTTTCTACAGAAACGCATGAGAAAACCTACATGTTCCATTAAAATACAGCATAGCCTTACTTATAAGGAGCTAGAGGGTTATTGTAATAAACATCAAAGAAAATGTGTGAACTTCATTGCTAAGAGGGTTTTTTTGTTGTTATTTGTTTCTTTGTTTTTCAGTAGTCAGTGTCATTTGGGTGACAGCGCCCTCTTCTCCTTGAAGTGGATTATGCCAAAATTAAGTCATTTCCAGTGCTTTCTGCCAAAGCAAGGTTTTTCTCCCTGACAGCTGTGCAGCCTTATCATTGCTATAGCCTGGTATGCACACAGTAATTAGAATAACACTGCAGAACCACTTGCTTTTAATTTGGTTCTCTGATAGTCTCTGACATGCTAGTGACCACAGCTGTTTCAGCCATGCCTCTAATATCTCTGGTACTCTTAGTCTGCTTTCCCAGTGACAGCTCTTCTGGTCTCAGGGACAGAGAACACTCAACCTGAATTATTCCTGTCAATCCTTATGACTTAAGCTTGATAGTCATACTTGTAAGATGTCAGTGATTTCTGCCCAAAGTACCAACTTGTTCGTTTAAGGCATCTGCAGGTATTAAATCACTGCTGCCAGGAATGCCTCCCCCGTAATTGTTCTTCCTGCTCCCATTCTAGGCACTGTCATAGTAACAAAAATCCCTTTTGCAGTAATACTGAAGCCTGTACTTCCTCAGGGACACTGAGCAGTTGGCTGAAATCTCTGATCAGAAGATGAAAGGGAAATAGGGTAAAAAGTGCCCAGTAAAATAGTATGAAAAAGTGTTAGAAAAGGACCTCAGGAAAAATAATATCCTTCCTCGGGTAGGAGAAAGGTGCATCAGTATCACTGGTCTGTAGGAAAAAAAGAAATAGTTCTATTTGGGTTAAAGACACAGCCTAGAAGAATGGGAAAGCAATTTACTGAGGCAATAGTTAAATGTATAAATCTCTTTATGCTCTAACCTAGATAGCAGAGGAGGAGAGGGACAGAATTGTTGCTGTAATATGTATGCTGCTAAGGGAACACCGAAGAAGGGGAGACTCAGAAAGCAATTGTGTAGGCCAATCTGGAAGGCACAGCTAAAGCAAGGACTAGGTAAAGTGGTTTTGTCTAATGAACAGATGAATGAGGGGGTCCAGAAATCTGAAACTGTGTGATGAGCTATCATGACATGGTAGTGGTGTCACTGCCAGCTCTGGAGTGGCTGATAGAAGCAGTAACAATATCAGGATTTAAGGAGATGTCTAAGCAGGAGAGTAGCAAAGCCTTGAAGCTGCTGTGGAGGCTATAGAGTTTCTTTTATTAGGTCCTTAGGAATAAGCTGAACAAACACTTTTGGTAGGGCATGAGTCTTTGGAAATGGAAGAGCTGATCTAAGCAAAGGACCTCTGAGTATCTGTTTGGCATTTTTACCACCAGAGCTGCATTATTTAGAAGTGTTGGGCCAGTTTAGTGACAGTAAAACTGGGATGGGCTAAAACTCAAAAGGTTCTTCTAAGAGGATTCTTTCTCACAAGAGGATACCTGTGGTCCTAATTAGTTCTTGAAATCATGTTTCATACACCATGCAAAAAGCAACTTTTGTCCTATTTTTTTTTAGAGAGGAAGGCAATGGCCAGATACTAGTTGAGAGGAAAACAGTTGCCTGTCTAGACACGTTTCAGTGGAAGCATTCAATATGTGCCGGCAGAGCTAAAGTAGCTTCTTGGGTGATAGTAGTCCCTTCTGCATTAAAACATTATTTTGTCTGTATAATCTGTCTGTTCTCTGCCAAATGAGAATGAAAATGTTAAATAATCATAGTTGTTTAGACTTCATTCTAGCAGTTTTCTTTAGGTTGTATCTTAAATCATAGATTAGCATCTCTCTCTTCTTATCCTGTAATGGGCTATAGAGTTTTGTGCACTGGCACCTAATACACAGCCAGAAAATGGTGCTCTGACCTGTTTTGAGCTCCATCCAAATACGTACGATTAGAAAAGACCTGGAGACACATCATCTGCAAGGCAAGATTTGGCGGTCAAAAAGGTCAGTAGCTGTTTACTGTAAGCATGCCATGTATTTACGTTTTGGAAATTCCTGCTTCATTTTTAGATTTTAAATGCTTTTTTTTTTATTTCCCTTTTGTGAAAAAATTAGTAAGTAGGCCCAAACAAGATGCCCCCCGCACCCAGCAAAAAATACTGTTGTAGAATGGGAGATGGTAACCACTGACTTGTTACTGCACCTTCTAATTTTTATTTTCCTTATCAAATGAAACATAGACAAATGGACATAGGCATTCCTAGTTGGAGTTGGCTAAGCTTGGCATTTCACCATGCCTTTTGGATAAGAACCTGTTTCCTTGCTTTGGAGACAAGAGGAAAAAACACAGTGACTTAACTGTTCTCTGATGTATGCAGTTAGAGTTTTCTTCCCAGCATTGGCTTAATTTATCTGATGAAATGCAGCCAGAATCAGGTTGCCTTATGAGAGCTGTCCTGCTGATTCCCATGGTGAGCGAGGGAGACTGTTCTCCTGGGCTATAAAGGTCTCGGCTATTTCTGCATTTTTGCCCTCTTCATGTGTGTAGGGGGAGGGTGGTTTTTCTTTTTTTTTTTTTAATTTAACATTTTCTTGTCTGTATTGTTGGCATATTCCTCCTCCTTCGGGGAGGAGATAAAATAATCGTAGCCCAATCCTGAGACTGCTTTATAGGATTTCCTCTTTGAAATTCCAGGGGCAGCCATACCTGAGAATCCATTTTAGTATTAGCCTCTCCTAGGACTGTCTTTCTCGCAACAATTTTTGGATCTGATTTGTTCTTATTTATGCTGTGCATCAAGAAACATGGAGTTAAGAATTGCTGAGGAGTGTGCGGTAGAAATAAATCCCACCATGACCAAAACCTCCCTTGGAGCTAAGTTAAACATCTGCATATGAAAGTGCTCTTATAGTTGCTGCGTTAGTGAGAAAATGTTTGTAGACTTGTTGGTCAGTAGGTCTCACTCCCATCATATCTTTTTATTTGCAGTGAATTAGACTTTTTAAAAATGACTAATGCAATGATAATAGATTTTAGTAGTAGTATACTTTAGAATGCAGAATTAAGGGCATATTGTTAATTTATAATAGCTTTTAAAAATTTAAATAGATGACTTATCTTTGTGACCATTGTCGGTGTTTATGGCTTTAATATAGTTTAAAGTTTTCCCAGTTTCTCAATCCTTTAATCTTTAAAAGATACACATAAACAAGGAAAATGGATTAGGTGTAAGATGTTAACAGTTTCATAAAATATACACATTGACTGTAAGTGGTGGGCAGGGAATAGAAAAATCCTAATAATCCAGATTATTCAAAGGTAACCATTTTAGAAAATTGATTGGATTCAAATGACATTCCGCTTATAAATCAACATAGTTTCAGGCTACCCCTCAAAAATCAGAACAATTTGGCAAAGAAAGAGCATTAAGCATCTGCTGAAGGTAAGCAATGTCCCCTTTTGCCCTGTCATGCAGAGGCAGTGTCAGCATCCGGGAGGGAATGTGCAGGCTGCGTACCGGTGAGCAAAGTGAACACGTTCCCTGGATTTTGTAATGCTCTCTGGAATGAGTTCTCCTGTGTTTGCCTGCAGGATATCCATGCCTGTGTTTCCATCAAAGAGTAAGTGTCCATAGTCTGCGGACTTACTTTACTCAGGAAGTGTAGTTGCTGAGTCTTTGAGGTCATCTCTATCCAGCTGTTTGTATCCAGTGTGTGTAGGTATTTCTCCTATCCAACTCAGGAGTTTCCTGCAGAGAATCCTGGCACTGCCATATAAAGACAACTCTGGCTATTATGCTGCTTCTAAGTCCTTCACATTGATTATTGGGTAATTCCCCAAGAAAAGCAATTATTCTGTTCAGCTTTTTTTTTTTTTTTTAGTACACAACTCCAAAAGCTCACACCATCACCAGCAAAGCAAGAATAAAGCGCACTGCCATAGCTGAAGAACAGGAACAAGCTGTGCAAGCAGTATAAGTAGTGTGGTGTTACAAAAGCATCCAAACCTTGGTAATGGCTTCTTTAAATAGCCCACACATGCGTGCTAGGCCAGGTAATGTCCTGCTTCCTTCCTGGTGGGCACGCTGGTGGCGTCCAGCTCCCAGGGCCTTCTGCTTCCAGGAGCGCTGCGCTGATAGGTTGGATTTGGAGGTTTCTCTGCCTCCTCCTGAGTCTGATTTTTGCTCTGTTTAAAAAGAACTTGCATGGCAACAGATTAAGTAAGTTAATTAATCTGTTAATTGAAGGGGGGGGGGGGCTATCCTGTTGCCCTTAGGTACTGGAGATCTTACCTTTTTTTTAATCTTCTTGTGTCCAATTCCATTGTATTACTGTTGTAACTGCATAAAATGATTTATTGTTATTCTGGAAAAAATAAGATACTCTTTTTAACTGTCTTCTGCATAGGTAATTGTTTGACCATCTTTTTAGTTAGGCAGGGGGAAAATATTCCAGAACTTTGAGCTGGGTGAATCACAATGTGATGCATTGGTCTCCAGGAGGCTGTTCGGACTGCAGATGAGTTTTTTTTTTTCCTTCCCTCCTTTGTGCTGTAGAAATTTCCTCATAAATTAGACTGCAAAAGCAGTCCAAAATATTTTTAATATTGCATTAATAGCCTGGGTTGACAGATAATGCATCTTGAATTGGACTCAGTTTCATACAGATCTCAAACTTTAATACTCTTAGCTACGTTTTTGTGTTTTCAGGTTCATTGTAATAGTAGCTACAAAATATCGTGTATTAATACCAAACTGCCTGTTTTAAGCAGATTTCAGAGAAAGCTTCTTTGTGCTGTGACCGTCTTCAAGACACCATCCCCTTCATTTTTATGGTGGATAGTTTTGCCTGAGCTCTAGAACACGTGCACAGTTGCACAGTGTCCTTGAGGCTGCCTATGAATCTACAATGGGCAAGGTAGAACTGAAGGTGCTGTCCATAAATTTTGTAAAAAAAATGGCCTTTTCATGATGGTCTTCTGTTTCCCTTGAAGGAGAGGAGAAAGGACAGCTGAGCAATGGGCTGCCCTGCAATATGTTGCAGTATGGCAGCAGAGGGTAGGGAGCTCGCGGAGGTTTTATGGGACAGCTGCCCTTCTGATCCCTTATCCTCAGAGAGTGGGGACTGCTTACCTAAAACCTGAGTGTGCTGATTTAATTGCTTTCACTGATTAAGTTCCAGTGCTGCAGGGGAGATGCAGATAATACTCATTTTCTTCCCAAGATTCTATAACTGATTATTTTTCTTCAGTCTAGGTAATTCTAATGTGATTTCTCAGATGCAAGGTAGCATCATAGGTGATATTTTTATAGATGATAAGTAACCACAAGGAAGTAATAGTTACAACCTTATATTTTTTTCTCCTAACATACAGAACTAGTTTAAAGCATGCCCTTTTTTACAAGACTTGAGATATAAACATTTCTTATTGGTGTGCTCATTGCTGGTGATTCTCTTCTACGCCAATTAGAGATGCAGGCATAAAGCTGCTATTAGTAACCACTGTGATAATAAAGCTTTCAGAATATTTTATACCTGCTGTTCTTCCACATAGGACTGTCAGTACTTAGAGAAGTTTCTTCAAATAAAAGGTATTTCTCATTATTAATATAAATCTGTTCTGAGCATTGGTTTTAGGGCAGTGAAAGCTCCTGCTATGATGAGGGATGGACACTGGTGCAGGCTTTTTTTCTACTGTCATATTCTGTCGATAAGAATATAATGAGCACTTAGGAAATTGGATGATTCAGTAAATGTTTTGTCTGTCTGAAGTCAGCTTTGCAAGCAAGACTATGTCACTTTGAAAATGTAAGGCAGCAAAAATATCAATAAACCTTAAAATTAATGATGCTATACAGTAACTGCTATGACCTGAGTAGTCAATCTTAAAGTAATCCTTTGATGTTGTGGGGCGTGTGAGGGTACAGTTGTGGTAGCCATGGAAAGTTTCTCATGTTAATCTCTTGCCTTTGTGTGCAAAAGTAGCCATGGCTCAGGTGAAGTTATAGTAGTTTCTTTAGGAACGGTCTGTGTTACTTGCACTGAGTGGACATCCTAGCAATTTTAAAGTTGCAGAATCAAGCTTTTCTCTGTTGTCTTTTGGTAAGATAACAGTGAAGAATACTGTAAATGGCAAGATTGACCAGTGAAGGGTGCCACTGAGAAGTCGAGGAAGAGAATTAAGGTCTGACTCCTGCACAGCCTGTGACTCTCACTGCAGCCTGCCGCTGTAATGCCATGGCGGACGGCTGTCCCAGCAACAGAGATTCCCTTCTTGTTACTTGGTTAAGTAGCCTAAATACTCTAGTTGTTTTTCCGGCTCTGTTTAACCAACCACGATCACCATTTTAGATCTGCCGTCTCCTTAGACCCAGAGGCCTGGCAGTCCTTTCCTCCTGGGAGTAGTACCTGTCCTGTGCTGCTTCCCAAAGAGATATGTTTTCTCCCAGTCAGGTCTTGTGAGATTCCCATTAGTGTGAGCTACTGCCCCTTGGGCATCCCCATTAACCTGTCTCTGTAGACGTTTTCTTCTGCGCACGTATGTCTGTGCACTGCCCAAGGAGGAGGAGGACCAGGCTGCCTTTGCAGAGCTCTGCGAGTTACAGTAGCAATGCGAGCACTGAAGATTCCTCCCAGCAATGTCCAGTTAACCGTTTCCATCTTTATTTGACCCTGAGCACTGTGTAGTCAAGGCCCTTCTCTTATTGTACTAAGAATTTCAAGCAGTGTTATAGTTTCCCTTGTGCTCAAAACCCAAGCAACAAGTCTATTAGTTTTCTCTTTAAGAGAAACTGTGTGAGCATCGTCTTACTGCACGTGTGTCCCCAGGCCGAGGGTAGCCCATCCTGTCTCGTGCCAGCGCTGGGATCCGTAGTGCCACGCAGCTGAGGACACAATCGCCACCGCGCCAGGCAGAGCTCTCTGCTGCAGGTTCTAGCACACACATCTTGACGGGGGCAGCCCCTGGCAACCACACGGAGACCCTTGCACGGGCAGCGGCGTCGGGCTCTGCTCTTTGTTAAAGGCAGATTATTTTACAGTCCCTTTTATGGTGTGTTTTAAGGCTTTCTTCCTTGTTAGTTAAGGGAGTTACTGATTCCTGTATCCTGAGGGGTAAATGGGAAGCCCTTGACAATACCAAGGGACATACTAGTCATTTCTGAGAACTCCACTTTTATCTTGTAAAAGGATTAGTGCCCTAAAGCCTGTCTGAAACTAATCCTTTAAATGTGTTAACTCCAAACAAATGAGTTCCTGGGCTGCTCTGGCCCAGAGTGTAATCAGGTTTTCTATGAACTTGGAGCCCTTGTAACTGAGGTAGTCATGAAATGGGAAAAATGTTTTACTTCTGTGGGCATTTGTGTCATTGCCTATTCAGTTCTTTAATAGCACACTTGTTACTCCTGTTGATCTGGGCTGTAGAACCAGGATATGTATATCTGCACAAGAAATGACTACGTCTGTTTACTAACAGAGAACCTGCATGTCAGGATGGCAGCTTCCAACCTGGAGAACCAGTTGCACAGTGCCCAGAAGAACCTGCTGTTTCTGCAGCGCGAACACGCAAACACACTGAAAGGTCTGCACGCCGAGATCCGCCGCCTGCAGCAGCACTGCACAGGTACCGGGCACAGGGGCCCGAGCACTGCCAGGGCTCTGCTGCTGAATATCCGAGTGCTGCCTCACGGGAGGGACCTTGATCACCACAGCTGGGTAGGGAAAGCCAAGGCGCAAGAAGGTGGAGGACCAGGTTGAGGTAGAGGGGAGGTCTTCTGCAGAGCAGTGCTCAACCTCTGGATCTCACCACGTCCCAAACTAGAAAGGGAGGCTTGGGAACCAGTCCTGAATTCTCTTGAGATCCTCTAAAATACTAATTCTTGTTTATAGTCAAATGTAACCTGGTGAATTGTATGTGCAGAGTTGCCCTACTGAAAAAGAAACAATATCTGAACTTAATTCTTCTTACAAGACTGGGATCTGCTGCTTATTTATTTCAGAAGTCAAACCTCCACAAAAAAGTCCACTACTACAGTATGTTTAGGATGATCTGATGTTATTTTTACAGAACATAGCGCAGAGCACAGCTTTGTAATCAATAGCAAGGACTTTTTTCCCTCTCAAAAAAAAAGGCTGTGCCTATCTGTTCTGGTTGTTTTACAGATTTGATAATCTGCAGTGGATCTCCTAACCTGGTTGTATTTTATGAAAGCCTGTCAATGGAAATATGCTCAGGGTGAGATGATAGATGTTGTTATTCTAACAAAAGTAAACGTTTTTTTTTCCTTTTACAGATTTAACCTATGAGCTGACTGTAAAAAGTTCAGACTTGACAGGTAAGGAAAACAATATATGTGATTTTTCTTTTAATGTTCATGTGCATTTCTCGTGTTTCAAACTGTTAGTACTTTTGCCATTACAAGCACTTTGTTACTTGGGTTATTCAGTTTACAAATCCCAAAGGTTTAAGACTGGGTTTCTGCTTTCCAGCCTTATCAGTATTTATGAAGTAAATGTCAAGTTTGAAACCAAGGTCACGTAGGAAATCTCTGGAAGAGTCAGGAACAGAGTGTAGAACTGCTGACTCCTCTCCATTACTTCAGTCAGCAGACCATCACTTACCTATTTGCTGCATGGGAACAGAGGACATGAATTTTAGAGACAGACTGGCACTCTTATTAAAATTCACCTCATACTGTAATTATACCACAGAGACTTAAAAAAAAACTGGTTCCTTGCCAGTTATTTCAGGTGTATCAACAGGTGAAGGATGGGAACGAAACCCTCCCTGGGAGCAGCCATCTGGCTCGGGAATGGCCTGGGGTGGGACATGTTGTACTGCAGATAAAAGAGCGTGGGCAAGTTCAGCAAAGCAGCCTGAGCAGCAACACGGGTGCTCACCAGAACGGGGCTTATTTCTTGATGCAGCAGCACAGCCCGGTGCTTCTCCTCGTAGGCCTGTCAGGGTGGGTGAGCTGTGTGGTGCCAAATGAACGTTCCCCAAGTTGGAGAGGAGGGTGTCCAGCACTTGATAGTCAACAGTGGGTTGTTACCGCTGAGCAGCTTCCCAAGGAGAGGGTGACAGAAATGACCCAGCGTGTCCTGCAGCCTGGTGGCAGGCATGCTGAGAGAGGTCGGAGTCCCTGTGCCAAACCGCCAGCACTCATCGGTGCAAGAACTGCTGCTCTACGGGGTGCTGGCTGCCCTTGCTGGGAAGGGAAGGCAGCCAGGCTGAGACCTGTCGCTCCAAGAGACGGCCAGAGCAGCAGCTCCCTAGTGAAGATGATACCTCAAGGGCCACAACTGCCTGTGGAAGGGCAAGGCCTGTGGCCCCGCACGTCTGTGACAGCTTCTTGTGACCAGAGGACTCGCAAAATGTCTCCAATTTGAGCAAGTTCAGCAGGCGATATTCCTGTAACTCCCATTTGCCGAAGCATGTGAAACACTTCTGGTTTTGTTGTGTTTTTTTTTGCATGGTGTTAACAGCTTTCTTTTAAACTGCACTGAGCAGCACTAGCGCTTACCTTTCCCTCTAAAGGCTGTCCTGGTACTTCTGCAGATGAAGTGATTTAGGGTATTTCTGGATGCTAGTCTTTAGGGATTTTTCTTTATGGTTTTAGGACGTCAGTAGGAAGCCCCACTGCACTATTTTACTTAGTGGCTATAATTAACATGAAACACTTGTGCTTTTGCTGTTCCTCTAGGAAGTGGTAGCTCAAGAAGTGATGAGCTTAAAAGAAAGTGTGAAGAACTGGAAGCTCAGCTGAAAGTCAAAGAGGCTGAAAATAATGAGTTATTGAAAGAACTTGAACAGAAAAATGCAATGATAATGGTGCTGGAAAATACTATTAAAGAAAGAGAAAAGAAGTATTTAGAAGAGTTAAAAATGAAAAGCCATAAGCTAAATATGCTGTCGAGTGAACTAGAGCAGCGAGCGAGCACCATTGCGTATTTGACGTCTCAGCTCCACGCCACCAAGAAGAAGCTGATGAGCTCAGGTGGGGCTGCGGAGGGGACCCCTTCGGGCAGCCCAGTGCTGTCCAGCTACAAACCCGCCCCTCCCAAAGACAAACTGCCCGAGACGCCGCGGCGCAGGATGAAGAAGAGCCTGTCGACCCCGCTGAACCCCGAGTTCGAAGAGGCCTACCGAATAGGGGCGGAGAGCCGGAAGCTGCTCCTCCGGGAGCACGTGGATGCCATGCCGGATCCCACGCCCTTTTTGCTGGCCCGGGAGACGGCGGAGGTGCAGCTGGTCAAGGAGAGGCCGCTGGTCATCCCCCCGATTGCGTCCGACCGCGCGGCCGGCGAGTCGCACAGCCCGGCCCGCGAGAAGCCGCACAAGGCCCACATCGGGGTGGCCCATCGCATCCACCACGCGGCGCCGCCGCCACCGCCCCACGTGGAGACGCTCGCGGTGGATCAGGTCAACGGCAGCAAAGTGGTGAGGAAGCACTCAGGGACGGACAGAACTGTTTGAGTAAAATCACTGATTGAAATGCTCTATTCTGTTGCTGTTTATGCACTGTGATCCTATAGGATATATAGCACCTGCGGTCAAGTTTCTTTTGATGCCCTATGCATGCCAAACTTCTTCCAGGTCCATCACTACTAGATTATTCTCCTCTAATGAACCCCAATATGACTGTGTTCATATGGCAAGGTATTTAACTCCTCAGTGCTGTGGCCAAATTGGGGTCCCTGACTGCTTGCTTCTGAGCACTGCTCCACTTACTGTAAGTTCACACGTGGACAAAGGCACAGGCTGCAGTTTGCTTTATTAACCAATGTTAGCGAAAAAAGAAAAAACGCGTAACTAGAAACCTGCAGCAATAGGTAGTGGCTGTTACCATTTAAAATATCAGTGGTTCTTTTGTCTTCACTGGTAACGCACGTCAACCATAACCACAACTTTTGTGACAAAGCCTTTCTCATGGTAGCACTGACAGGAATGCAGGTGTACAGAGACTTTAGAGAGAACTAAGGATTTGTTTGCCTCCCTGTGCTCTCTCTCTCTTGCAAAATGTTTGCAGTTCCCCTGGGTCCCAGGAAGCGTTACTGGAGTAATCCTAAATACTTGGGGTTGTGGCTTTGTTTAAGATTAAAAAAAAGGGGGAGGGAGGGATGGGTTATGAAGCACTGTTTTTAATGGCTAATGAGCCTCATGGAAAGAATATGAACACTGGTGTGTTTTGCAATGGAATGGCTCTATTTTGCATTTTAGACTAATTAGTAAATTGCACTTGTGGCACCTTCCTACTAGCTTGAGTGCCTTTCCCAGAGAACATGTAACTGGCTGTCCAATACAGAAATGGTTCTTCATGAGCTGACCTGCTGGGTTTTCGGTTTTGTTTTTTATTGGTTGGTTTGTTTTAAATTTGTTTTTAATTCATAGTATATTTTTGTGAAGTAATTATTTTTGTTTCCTGAAAACCCAAGATCCATTCTGGGCCTCATCAGACAATGATGGCTTCTAACAGCTTAGACACTTAAAAGCGTGCCTAAAAAATAAATATATTTTAGAGATGCACTTAAATTTAACCAACTTAACCAATTCAAACAGGAACAGAACTGCCATCCTTAATTTTGTCTTTGTTGGGAAGGACATGTCCTCCATTTCCCCTATTCCTGTTGGCCTTTTCACTAAACAGCTGCCAGCCCCAAGGCCTGTTAGACCACCTGGTTCTGGTGCTTACGGAGGGAGGAAAGGCCTATTTAGTGAGCGCGCTGCGAGGCTGACGTGGAGAAGGAGCACCATCTTTTTCTTGAATCTGGGTCTGCATCTCCCCTCCCCTCTGCTTTGCCCCCTGTGCAGCCTCGGAGCAGGAGCCGTGCCGGCGGCTGGAGAAGCGGGGAGCCCCCAAGGCTGCCGCCCGCCTCCTCGCTGCCCCCCGGCACCTGCTCCGCAGCTCTAGGTGCCCCTGCCCACGCGCTGGGGCGCTGCTCCTGGCCCCGCGCAGCACGAGAGCTGCGAGCAGGGCTGCACGGGGATCCCCACGGCCCCTCGCGCTGCCTCCAAGCCCAGGAAACACGAAACGCTCTGGTCTTGCTCCCTGCCGCTTCTGGGGTAGGGCTCGTTGGAGCAGTGGTGAGGAGGCCGAGGGAAACGTTGCGTTCTGGGACACGGTTGGTTAAAGAATGTTTGTGGTTCTGTGGTTTTCCATTTTTTAAGTGTATTGCATTAACCAGCAGTGGTTTTGACCTTTTTTTGTTGCCATATTCTTATGGTGATCTCTTGTATGTCTAAACTACTCTGCCACTTGTTCAAGGATGATGGAAGGCATCTCTTCTAAGCACAGCAGAAGTGATGCTTTGGGCAATTAAAAACACTTCTTACAACCATACAGGCAAACCTCAGTCTGTGTGTGTGTGTATGAGACTAACTCACCACCTCCTTCCTACAGCAGTCCTGTTTCTAAAAGAAATTGCAAATGATCAAAAAACATTTTTCAAATTTATTTATTGCTACTAATCACAATGTGGAACAGCCTGGTCATAACATACTCTTCTAAACTAAATGCTATTTCTTTCCTTCGTAAGGGAAACTCCCCAGCCCAGCGTGCTGAATCCCTGCCGCCTTTGACTTCTGTTTCTCCCTGGTGCCCGCTGTGGGCACCCCCCGTGCCCTGTCAGTCTGCGTTCAGCATGAGGCAGACGCCCTGGAGCACCCAGTGGGAAAGGTGCTTCGTGGTGGAGAGATCGGCTTCGAACACCAGGCCGACCCCCATGGCGTTGCGGCGCAGGGCGGTCGTGTACACCGGCGTGCGGAACGTGTTCTGGAACGCGCAGGGAGAGGGGACAGCGAGTCAGCGCTGCGTGAAACTGAGAGCTCAAATTCCCAAGCTAGGGCTTTTAGAGAGAGATGATGAATATGTGGATTTCTTAAATTAATATGTGGATCTCTTAGAAACTTTTCCAAAAAAAGACAATCTGAACTTCATTTATGTTACTAACTGGAAACAGGAAATAAAGGAAGGAGTAATGGGTTTAGAAGACCTTCACAAGATGCTTATTTCACATTATATGGAGGAGGAGTAATAAATAAGAAAACCTCTAGCACTGAAAAAAAAAAAGTTAATGTAAAAGTGTTAAGCTGCACAGTTTATGTATTAGCAAATAATAAGAAAATACGTCCTGCAAGGGAACGTATACTTCTTGTAGGAGGTAAAGGCCTATTGCTGAGGTAGAAAAATAATCCGCCACGTGTCCCCAGAGGAGACGTACCTGGAGTTTGAGCCTGTGTGCTTCAATGGGAATTATCTTCAGGATGGGTAATTCTACCACAAGGACTTTGGGCTTGCTCTTCGTAAGGCAGTTGTTCTCCATGTCCCAGTCCGCTCCCTCCAGGTACAGCCCAGAAACAAAACAGCCTGGAACAACAGAAACGCAGCGACTTGTTTAACGCAAACTGCGGAAGTCAGTTCCTTCAGACAGCTGCTGTCTCTGAATAGCTACACCTGGATACTGCAGAGCCTCGGCAAAACTCACTATGTGGTTTCAAACGAAGTAGTCTGTTTTTCTGTAGAATTTTGTTTTCTTTGATTCAGCAATGATCTCTGGCACTAGGAGGTGGGGGGAAAGAAATCTTGTTTTCAAATGAAAATTGGCTCAATTGCCATATACGTGATAAACATTTTTAGGAATAAACGCTGTTTTCCCTGCAGTTTTCCTCCCCACAGTGCCTGACGTCCCCAGTAACAGCAAAAATCTAAGGGAGCTTTTTAATCCCGTAGGAACTTCCCCTTTTGTCAGCACGATCGAACCAGGAGGGTGGGCACAGAGCTGAGCTCGCACAATGCCAAGATCTTTTGCTAGATCGCTAGTAAATAAATAGCCAAGGAAAACCCAGAGGTGACTTTTTTTGTCCTCCAAATTGAAATTGTATTTTGCACAAACAGGGATTTTTTTTCCTCTTTCTTTCCAGCTGCTCAGCTGGCCTTTTACCCAGAGTTTGTTTTAGTCAATAACGAGAGCAGTGCCGGGCCTAGACAGTGTATAGATTTGTTTACACGGTGTGAGCCATCACTGTCCATCTATTTTTTGCTTAAATACATTACTCATTGTAAAATCTTATCTTTATAAATATACTAGGACCTGCAATGTCTTCAACATTAAAGAAAATAAATAATAAACTTAAGAAAAAAAATCATACTTAGTGAATAGAGTAGATGAGCAGGAAGGTGGAATCCAAACGTAACAGATTCCCCACGCTAAGCTGCGCAGGCTGTTAAATGCGCCACCAAATACGTTGTCCGGGGAGATGCAGTCTAAACAAACCCACCGTTGGGCCAGGCTGTCAGGCAGCAGGCTAAGGCAGCGCGCGCTCTCACTCACTTTCTCTTTGACCAATTTTTTTTTTTTTTCTTTTAAGTATCAGAAAACCCCCAGCTACCTTGCCCAGAGCCCTCGGTGACGTCCTCTGCCGTGGTGTAGGCCGTCACCTCGGTGTAGAGCGTGGAGCGGTCGAGGGGCCAGCCGTTGCGGCGGCAGGTGGCCTGCACGAGCGCCGTGAGGTAGGACTCGGGGATGTGCAGGCCCGAGAGCCACATGACCTTGGGCTCCCCGTCGTTCACCTGCGGGCACAGGACACCCGCTCGTCTCTAGCGCATCCTCCATCACGCGAATCCTCTATCAGCCGAGTTGGCAACCAGAGTTGGTTCAAATAAACTGACTTAAAGCAGAGAGCGTTTCCTGACCTCTGCGCCCCAGCACTGCTCTGTGCAGTGCATAACCCAGATTAACGAAGCAAAAAGCAGCGCAGAGGGTCTCACTCACCCAGGTGCTGTACTGCTGATACCTATTTCTAAAGAAAATCATCCAGTTTCCAAGGGTTTTCAGCGTGTCCGGGGCCAGCCGCCGCCAGATACTGGGAATCTGGCCATTAAAGAGAGCCCGAGCCACGTCGTCCAGTTCACTGCTCATCCCAACTTCCCCCGCCAGGGCCTGGAAAGACAGGGAGAGCGCGAGTGCCAAGGCCAGACCCGTTTCCCGTGGAAGCCGTGGGCCGCTGCGGCAGTGCTCCTACTCACCCGCTGCAGCTCAGCCAAAGACTTGGCCATCCGAATGATCAGTTTATTAAAACGTTCCAGTTCCTGCAGCAGCACCACTGTAGTAGGGGATATGTCTATTCCAAAAACTTTCCGGATCTGGTCAAGATCAAACACTTGCGGTATCTTGTTTTGTATATCCTTAGCAACATTCCCGATATATTCATCTCTACTAATTCCAGTCCCGGATTCACCTGAAACAGAAATCGCTTAGTAAGACTAAAATCAAATAATTTATCCCTATTCCTAATTCTGCAGGAGAACTAAGGGGGCTGACTCCGTTTTGGCACCCAGCCCTCTGCCTGCAGCGCTGCGGGTGGATCCCGCGCGGCTCTGCACCGCTTCCCGGCAGGACGACGCTGCTGGCAGCCCTCCCGCCTCCTGCGCCCTGCTGGGTGTCGGGCCCGGCGCTGCCAGCGCTTGATCCGCAGGCCGGGCACCGATACAACCGCGCACAAACCCCGCTCCGGGCGCCAGCCGGGCTCGGATCCATCCCGCGCCCGGGCAGCGCTGGGGGCCCCGGCCTGGCTGCTGTCCCCGTCGCAGGGCTCGGAGCTCAGCACCCCGCGCACTCCCGCCCCACGGCGCAGTCGCACCTGTCTGAGGCTGCAGCTCCAGCAGATGAGCCCACATGTCGCGAGCTGCCTGTGTGTAATACCCAATCTCGGCGTTTGAATGAAGCCCAAAGACCTCCGGGGTATTAGCGAGGGGCAGCGACTCGATCTCCTCTGTGAGACAAAAAGAGAGCGTCAAACACGAGCAAGACAGCCCAGGGCGACCGGGCACTGCAGGCGCTACGGCAGCTGCTCCTGTTACCTGAATGACCAGGGGTTGACTCTGAAACTGTAAGGTTTGAATAAGCATTTCCAGCATTAAATACATACACACATATATATGTATATGTATATATGTGTGTGTGTGTATATATATATATATAGAAATATATACACAAGCTGCTTACATCACATTTTTTAAAAAAGCATATATTATAGGTGTTTCATTAGAGATTTCAGTTAAAGGAATGTGAGGAGGTGGCTGCTGAGCTCACATGCTGTTACTGCTGTTACCGCTGTTACCAAGGGCTGCTCATGCAAAGGCAAAGTGTTATCATCACTTATGTAACACTGCAACACACACACACACACACACACACACACACAGACTGACATTTCTGTTTCTCTCAGCTGTTCGTATGCAGCAATACATGTTTATAAAGAGAAAATTTATACTGTAAACAGACAGTATAGTGTTTAAGTGCTAGATAATGTGGCAGAAAAAAACCATTTCTTACCAACAAAGTCATCTTTTACAGTCCCCTCTGGAATTTTATAATCAACCTCATCATTTTTATAAAAATGGAACATCTGGAATGTGTCAAATATGAAGTCGCCCAGGTACTCATCCATGTAGACAGTCAGAATGCGGCGATCAAAGCTATCGATTGCTCGCCCACCATACATGACCTAGAAATTCGTTAAAGCAATATTAAACCATTGGCTTTTGGGGGCAGCAAATGCAGTTAAGGCCGAAGTGGCAGCTTTGGGGACGTTAAGAGCGTCCTGTAAGGGACCAAGCACAACCCCAGCCACCTCCCAAGGGGAGCGCGCGGGATCCTGGGGAGCGCAGAGAGCTGCTCCGGGGCACTCCTAAGGACCAGCCTTGGTGATCTATGTGTGACGGTAACTTCCTTAGGAGACAACTCACAAAGAGCTGGATTAAGCACTGCAAAATAACCATTTCCTGTAGCTGCAGCTACCTCCAACTGGTGGCTACTACACAGCACCATCCCCAGGGCTTTGTATCCAGATCTGTTTGTACAACCACCCCCTGTGCTAACAGCTCGGTGCAGCTCTCCCATTCCCTACCTTTGGTCAGAGGAGCCCCTGAGCTCTCTCACTCCAAAATTAAGAACCTCAACTCTCCTGTTGTGCAGTTGCACAAATGGCCCAATTTCCCCCAGACAACGAGATTAAGTGACTTGCTCAGGACTACACAGGGGTTTCGAGACAGCCCTGGAGAGATTCTGAGGCAGCTTTCCTGGATATGGCCCATGCAGAAGGGAATCTCCATTATTCCTCGTTATTTTATCCTCCATGTTCCTTAACGAGATCCTGGACACTCACCTCACCAATAAGATACTTGAGACTACTCCAGGGGATTTTCTCATCATTTTGCTGGAAAGCTTTTGTCAAATATGTGTTGAGAATTTCCATGCAGACCTAATAAATTAGACCTAATAAATTAATTAGAACATGACATAATAGAAGATTCACAAATTAGCTATAAATATCCATCAGTAACAAGGTTCTTATTTGAAAACTAACAAGCATTTTTCTCAAATAATTAAAAAAGTTTGGTATAAGTCCATTTAAAAAATGTGAGGGAAGTAATATTAACAGGAAGAAGTGGCAATCTGATTCATTAGAGGCTTTATGGTGACCACAGCAGCAGGAAAAAAAAAAAAAAAAAGGAAAATACTAATGTGAGACAGAATTCAAGCTGGCCAGATTGTACATTTTCAAAAGTAATCTGCCATCTCAAGAACATAAGAGCTGCTTGTTAGCTTTAGCTTCTTACCTGGAAATCAGATTCATTGAAATCATATGGCACATTCCAGCCAATCTTCCCAAACTTCCTTCTCTCCTGAACCACAGCATGGAAAAATGCCAAGACATAGACTAATGATTTAAAGGCAGGATGTGGGCACTGCTCTATGGCTTCTGGGGGGATTTTGAAGTAGGTCGCTCTCATATTCAGTTTCAGACCATTAGGTGGTTCTGTTACAACCTAAATCAAAGTAATCAGGGAAGCCATTAATTATTGAATAGCCTCAAGAATACATATTGTAAATAGCCTGGGCTTTCTCAGTGAGTTATATAATGCAAGCTTTAATAACCTAATCAAGCTTTCTAAATGCAGACCCATAAGGGAACTTCTCTTATGTAAAGTTAGGACACAGACCTGTTTATTATATCAGAGTAAACGCACGTAAAGAGAAATTTGTTATCAACTGAGAAACAGTCATGCAAGTGGGCAGACATTATTAATATTTATCACACTTAAAGATCTAATTTGCTAAAACACTATGGGCCTGACTGACCATTTTGGCAATTCACACACATCGTTACGGCAGGATGGCTGAAGTCTTTAGCGTGGATTTTAAGGCACAGCTTCCTGGCAACACGTTCACTGCTCTACAAGCCCTTGTCCTCGCCGCTCAGGCAACAGGGTATTTGCAGCCTTTAATCAAAGCTTTGTGCTTTCTGCTCCCCGCTGCCAAGGGGGAACACTGCAGAGCTGTCACCAAGGCCCTGGGGATGTACTGGGTGGATGGGTCATGCCACTGCCTTGCAATGTGTCACAGAGAAGGGTTACATTTACAGGAGTAAAACCACCACCACAGAAAGAGCATTAGGACAGCAGCCTGCCTTGTGCCTTCAAAATAATCAGCTCAGCTTGCACTGATAAGTGCTGCAGCCTGAAGTAGCAGCTGGAAACCGTCATCCTATTAGAGCATCTGCTCTAGTGACACTGTTGCCAGGCCAGACACAGACCTCGGCTCTGCACTTCGGCCTCAGGGCTGACAGGGCTATTTCTGTCTCTCCAGCTACTCCCCACGAGCGGTGCCATTTGGGGCTAAGGAGCCTTTGTCTCATCTCCAGGTTTGCTGACAATCCCTTGCTCTGAAATAAGCGCTTCAGAGAAACGCTACCGAGTGGTTTTCACCTAAAGAAAAACCACCATCCTATAAACAGGATGATGAAAAGAGGATTTGATTTGAGCAAAAAGCTCCTAGAGAGACCAAGTCTGCTGCATTCAAGTCCTGCTCCTCCCCAGACCAGTCTGTTTTGCTGAGTGAGGGAGGCAGGACACGTCCTCCCCTGTCACCTTCAGTGACTTCTGCAGGATTCCGATGGGGAAGCCCTTGGTGGGGTCCGTCGTGAGCCAGAGGCGGAAGTCTGGGTGAGGCTTCGTGATCTTCTCCAGGGCCTTCTCCAGGTCAATAAGCCACCGCACCAGGAGGTGACAGTTCTGCAACATTAACCACAGGCCACGAGCCACCACGTTCTCCAGCATCTGCAGAGCAACCTTAGGAGAGGGAAAGAATTGCCTGTGAGTAGCTTTCCAGCCAGCTGCTGAGCTCTGCAGATCCCTGCCTTAGTGTCTGTAACAAAGGGAAGTGGACAGCAAGGAGGGTGTCTTTTTGGTAGACACACGACATCCAATACGAACTATATCCACAGACAGAGAGACAGGGTCATTGATTAAACTCTGAAAGACTACAGAGAAATATCCTTTCAACTCAACTTTTTCAACAAAGATGACAAAACCATTCTGAATGAATCCTTATTCGAACTGCAGAACCAGCCAAATGCCCCTTGCAAGTTACAGGAGAACATTATTCCGAGGCTGGCAAATTGTATGCCAGGTCTAAACCACCAAGTAATTCCATTTGGAATGGAGCAGGTCTTTGGAAAGAAAATTTGGACAGACCCATAATGTTAAGATTATGATTTGCAATCACCCACTAACATCCTGCAAACAGCATGTTCCTGCCCTCCCACTGACATTACCTTTTCCTGGCCTTGTCCCATGGCGAGGAATTTGAGCCTGTTCCCGCCAAAGCCGCTCCTCTCGGCCAGCTTCATGAGGTCACTGGCGGGATCCGAGCCAGGACTCAAGATAAAAACGATGGGTGAGTAAGGACTGCTCTGCTCGAAGATGGCCTCAAAGCTGATCACGGGGGGCTGCACGTACCTGCAAGGAGAGGCAAAGGAAGCACAGGAAACTGCTTTGCTGGTTTATACAGAAGCAGCCATTTCACATCAAAATTCACTGCAGAATGTATATGTATATGGAAATAATACACAGAGAAACTGTGCTCTATTATTTAGACAAATTGCATAATTATATAACTGATTACAACTCCAGTTTTGTGTGAAGTACCTGAGCAGACAGATTCTGATTTGTAATGATGGAGTAACTTACTTCTCACTCATTGTCACAGTAACATAGTCTGTTACTGCCCGATATACCCGGTCCACTCGGAAACAGCGCAGAAGCAGGAGCTTCTGGAAGTTTGTGAGACTGTTCTGGTAGTGCATGGGGAATGGCGTCTGCTCCAGAGCATCGATATCGTACCACTGGCGAAGAGACGAGAGACAACGCCAATTAATCATGTGGATCTATCGGTCAAACTACTAGGAAAGGCAGAGAAAAGCAATTTCATTAGCAAGGGGCTAAAACCAAGAGACAGGAGGAGAATAAGGAAGAAAATCAGCTATAAAGATTTTTTAAAAGATTGTAATAAGGGAATGACAAAAGTTGTTCAATATAAAAAAAAGGAAAAAAGTCCAGAAACACATTCATACTTTCGCTTTGTGACAAGCTGTTCTCTTAAGATACAGAAAATAACATTTCAAACAGAAGAGCATTCACAGATTGCATACAGAAAGATTTCTTTAAAGCACGAAGACAAGCAATGAAACTGAAGGCAGAATAAGGGAAGGTCTTTGGGTCTTTGTAACTAGACTGCACAATTCACTGCCACAAAAAGATCAAAGAACAATTTAGCATAAAGTAAAATGAGAGCTGTTGAAATCAGCAGTAAAAATCCCACTGTCTTCAACAGGACAACCTAAGGCATTTGTTTGGAAAACAGAATAAAGATGAGGGATCAGGGGGAGTTGTTTTTTAAATAAGACACCTCATTCTTCTTTAAAGAAGCCAGGATTAAGCTTGACTAACTGAGGCCATGAAGAAAAGCCGGGCCTTGACAGAAAAAGCCAGTGGTCACCTGCCTCCTGCAGCGTGCTTGAGCATTTAATTCCAGAAGAAAAACAAGGGGAGAAAACAGGATTGCAGAAAAGCACATACATTTTTCCAAACATCTGGATGTTTTTCCACATCATCTGGAAGAGATTCAAACTTCTCAGGAAACAGTTCAGACAGGTGAATTAGGTCTTCCCAGCCTTGATCTGGAAGCCAAGCACATGGTTTCTTTCGTGCACTCTTCTCCAGGGAAATATTGCCTAGTCACATTGAGAAAACAGAGTGAATGTTCATGTCATGAATGTCCACTTCATGACCACACAGACAGTCCCACGGCACAGAAGGAACCGCTTAGAAATTTGTTCCTGGAAGCACAGTAAGATAAAGTTGTTATGCTGAGGAAAAGAGGATGTGGTTGTTCACAGCTAATGGGATATTTGCCAATATGGTCAGCAAAAGATTAGTCCCTTCATCGTTCAGCAAAGTGAGAACAAACGCTAATAGCAAAATCTGCTATTTCTGCAAGCCAGTATAGCTCAGATAGCTTCAGTGGGCTTCTCTAGATGGTTTCTCTTATAGTTTTCTCTAGACTTTTCTTACAGACGATATCTTATTTAAATCTATCTTCAAAAGATCTTTCAGCTATAAGCTGAATGGAGCTATATATTCATATACAAATATTCAAGGTACCTTTTAAAAAGAAGTCAAGTTCTTCTTGTGGAACTCTGCCATCAGCCTGTTCTATCTTGACAGTCATATTGAAGGAGAAGAGTAACTTGTGCCTCTCAAACAAGCCTGCATTAAAAGGACAACATTTTTAAAAATCTGCTGATAAAATGCAGAACTAGAACAGATTTTAAATCCAAACCCAAAACCTGCATCTAGATCACCCCACAAATATCAGGTTGATCAAAGACAGGGTTTTGGATCAGGCCTTACAGAAGGATGGATCAACAACAATTCTGGAGTCTAAGTGGCATCTGCAAGCAATATCGAGGGATGTGAGATCCGCTGCCAGGATTTGCTGCTTGAAGCTGATACTGAGTTGCCTTTAACAAGCACTGCCCAACACAGCCCATCACCAAGCCACACCAACCTGTACAGCCGTAGTTATAGATGTTGAAAGTTAATGTGTCCATGATGTTTTTTAACCTCTTCTGAAGAATAGAACTAGGCATGGATTTCCGAAGAGAGAGTCCAAAAACCTCCAAGAAGGAGACTAACGAGTACTGATACATGATGTTCACAAGTGCCATTTCGGACAAAACGAAGAATAAAATAGCTCCCCTTTTGGCAGCTGGTCTGTAGCCATCCCGAAGCTGATCGATATCCACTGCTGTCTTCTCAGCCAGGTTGAGTTTTTCAGTCACCTAGTCAGATACCGTCTGTCATTGGTCTTACCCACATGTAATTACTGCACTGATCCATGGCATAGATATTATATAACAATAAACAGAGCTATTCTATTGCTAAGCACACTGAAAACAAGTTGTGAACATTTTGATTGCAAGCAACAGCACACATTAAAATTCTCTGAAAATCAGAATGCTGGTTACTAAGGACTAGTAATGTCCACATATTCAAGAACATTTACTAAAAAAAAAAAAATCACAGTTAAGTAAAAATGCAAATGATCTCTAAATGCTGTAGTAGAAGAACATCTCATAGAGCGAAGGAAACAGATTCTGGGGAGATCCAGGCTAGTCCTGCTTACTACACGGCCACTTAGAGCCTGAAAGACACTCTACTGAGGCACAATTTATCTTATGGGAATGCAGATATCTGAACTAAATCAGAAGAATCATGCTCTAACAGTGCATGTCCCTCTCTGTGGCCTATATAGGGCATCTGGCAGACATCTCAAAAGGAAGTCTGTATTATAATCATCAAAATTTGCAGTAAATCCCGCTCTGTATACTTACGAAAAGGGAAGAATTTACAAAGAATCACAGAAATAGTGTGGTAGGGGCCCTCAGGAGATCTGAAGTCCAACTTTCTGCCCAAAGCCAAACTATTATCAACACATGATCAGCCAGCAGCGACTTTACCCAACTAAGTGCAGAAAAAAATCCAAGGATATAGATTCTATATATTGAGTAACATATATATTCATTTTTCATTGCAGATCTGATAAAATATGGGACAACTGCTGTCTCAGATCTGAAAGAAATATATTACCTGCTTTTTGTTTCACAAATGTAAGGAAATATTACTTTGGTCTTAATAAGATGAAGCAGAATGAAAATGAAAGAAGAGGTTTTACAAGCAGCTATCCTTCCTAAAATCCCAGAGCTGTTACCTCCGTAGCTTTGGATTTTGTCTCTTCCAGGGTTTGCACTAAGTCCACATTGTCCAACATGTTTCCTGTGGAAGTCGCCAGTTCCCGAAGGAGAGAGTCTTCAAGGTCTTTCAGCAAGTTTCTGTTCTCGCTTGTCTCCTGTATGAGAGATTCTCTCTGTTCTTCCAATTCTCTTCTCTCAAAACCCATGATGACACTGAGCAACTGATCCTCCAGGCCTTTTAGTGTAACTACAGATAGAATATGTAGACAGCACAGAGTTTTTAAAAACAAGCACAGTTTTTGGGCAACGCTTTTCATCTTGATCATTTTACAAGACTACAAAACTACAGCCATGCAACAGAGTGACTTGGTTAATAACTACATTTTGGTTCTACCAATGCCTTCTAATGTGAGCAGTGCAAGAAGAGATACTCGGCTCTACTTCAGTTAAAAAGAGAAAAGTGAGAAGAATTTTGTATTAAATCAGATTCTAATTAAAAAGGAGAGTGGGAACTTTTTACAGTTTCGTTATTGTTTCAGATAAACATCAACAGCCTAAGCTTGCACTGCCGCACAATTGCAAGTTTGTTACTAAAAGCACGTTTTTGCTTACCTGTGTAATTGATAACCATGGCTTTGCCAAACACAGAGGGAGAATACTTCGGGTTAGCTAATTTGGTGTTCAAGTACAATCTAAAATTACTGTCATAGTCAACTTCTTTATCACCCAGGACGATGAATGTTCGGCCCTGTGCAACTTTGATGTTCTTCTCTAAGACATTGTCTATCACTGGATCGATGTATTCATCGACATCATGGAACAAGAAAGGGCTCCCATACTTTATAGACAATTCTAGTTGTTTAAGGAAATCTGGGTCATTGAAGGAAGCCATCTGCAAGAGAATCATGCAAAGATATGAAAAAAGAGCTGATAAGCAACTTCCTGAAAAATATAAATTTATAATAGCTGCCAGCACTAAGTTGGTGCTTGTTGATGCAGATCTGCCTTTCCCCTTAGAAATGATAGAAACTGCCCTCGTATAAAATAACGAAGGTGCACACATTTTCAATGAGTCGAGAAAAATTGCTACATAGAGAACTATTCTTCAAACTTCCAACTATGCCTCTGTGTTATTGTCCAACAGGAAAACTGTATCCTGGAGCTGAGAAAAAAACACTAGCTAAATACCTGTCTTTTGCTTACACTGTTTTTGTAGGTACTGAGACTAGCCAAGTTCTTATGCAAAACAACATTCTCAGGAAACTGAAAGTCATGTAGACAGTGATACCTAAATACCTATAGTCATCGCATTTTTCAATATGTAACTGGCTCTCTGTTCAAGGTGACAGATATTTATTCAGCTTTCAAAGCAACCAGCAAAGGAGCAAAATGATCCTTCATCTTTACCCTCAGGCTATTCTTTTCTTCTTTCTTCTTAATCCAATTTAATGCCTGCTGCTGTGGGTCAATACAAAGTGGGAAGCGACTTGCGTATGTTGTCAGAATGCCGTTCTGGACGGAGAGCTCATCTGGAGGCAATCCCTGGGAAACCCACCTAGGGAGGGGATGGATCAAAGAGCAGGCTGGAGACAAAACTTGGAGGGAGAGCAACATATTTCATTTGTCAGTAAAAATATGCAATTCACTGAGTACTCCATTAGAAATACAAGGAAGCAAAAGCCACACGTGATTGTGAAATAGTCTCAAAACAAGGACTGACTTGTTTTTGAGTCATTTATAACTATATTATCCAAAACACCACTGTGGTGAGTAATGCTACAATAGCAGAAATATGGACTAATTGAGAATAGCTTTAATTCCAAAAAATCAATGATGTCTACAAAAAGACTCCCACTGTGCTCTGGGTTGAACACATTCTGTAGATAGCTCCATAGGAGTGAGGGAAAAAAAAAACTCTAAAAAGGCATTATGTGTGAATACCCTTGGAGAGCAAAGGTTTATTATAACCAATATTCCCAGTTAATTGGAAGAATCATCTTTGGAAGATGAAAGTAAAATGGTCTCTCACTGAAATAGCTGTGCACCACAATGCACAAAACCAGCTCTATCCTATAAATCTAGATCCAAACTCCCACATACAGTAGTCACTGGACTTCATGACTGAACATACCTGCTAACTTCAACCTCATTAGTCAGAAGGCTTTCTAATCTAAAAGGTTGACTCAGTGGAATCTCTCGTGACAGGATATCTTCTTGCCACACTTGATAGACCATTTCATTACGGAACTCCCAGTTGAATGCTCCTTCGTAGCTCAGAAAGGCAGCACAGAGCAGACAGTCTCCAAGCAACTTCACTTTCCGTATTTTGAATTCCTCCAAATCTTTTGTCCACCTGATAGAAAAATATAGGAATTTTGGATCTGTCTGTACCAGAGAAGAGTGGGTTATGGGCAGAATTTCCAACTGCTTCCACTTTAGCTGCATGTTAAGATAGAACTTCAAACTTACTTAGTTGCTCTGTCATCATTATGACAGAGTTGATCTGGACCTTCTTCCTTTTCATCTCAGTTCACCTCTTCCTTCTGCATTAAGAATCACTTTTTTTTTCCCAAGCACTAATGGATATTAACTGCTTTGCAGAAACAAATGTCACAGGAAGAGATGTTTCCAAAAGTGTGTCAGTTTGGTAGACTTTAACTTTGACACAGGATCCAATCCCTAAGGTCAAAAAAAGTTCTCTCTGGATCTAGACTTACCTCTCGTTTTCAGATCCCAAGCCAGAGATGAGCTTGTCAGCAGCATTTAATCTTCTCTGCATAATCTCTGCTTCTTCTTGTAACTGTTGCTTTTCTGCTATTGCTTCTTCATATTTCTTCCCCAAAGCTTTCAGCTCAGCCTGAATTTTAGCCAGTTCTGCCTGTATCTTTTCCAGTTCCCGTTTACTTAAGAAATAGTTCCGTTCTAGTCTAGCCACCTACATAATGAAGAAACCATTAAGAGAATCAGGGGAAGAAAAGGTTTTGGAGATGAATCTTATATTCTTAGATTTCTTTGGCTATTTCATATATTTTAAGGCACCCTGGTAATAAGCAGTGTAAGCCAAAATAACCAGCACTGTTTCTCAGCCAACTTTCCCTGTCCCAAACATATTCAATATGTCAGAACCAGTAGTTCCAAAGCAGACAAACCTCCTAAACTAGGGCTTTGTACCAGCCACGTATATTAAATAAACGAGCAGTCCAGCTGACATCAGAGATAATCAGGATTGTCATCCCATGACAACATGGGAGTTTGGTCCACCAGCAACAGTGATATTAAGGTCTTCAAAATTGTTAGACCTGACATTTAACAAATATAGTTACTTAGTAGTCATATATATATATATATATATATATATATATATATATATATATATGAATCAATATATCATTGATAGAAAGTTTCCCATTATCTGATAGATTGTAGATCATTATTAATAATATCTGTACGTAAGGCAGGGTCATGAATGCTGGGCAGTACTGAGCTCTCCTCTGCTCAAATGCCATGCATTTTGCTAGTTTGCTTTAAGCAGATACATGCAAGCTGATCTCTGACCATGTGAGATTGCAAAACTCCACCTGAACAGATCCCCTCTCCTGCTTCACACCCTGGCCCAAACGGGAGCCCCTGTAACAGCCTCAGGAGACAAACACAGCAGTTAGCCTGTACCTGCTCACCCCTGACCTCACTGGTTTTACTAAACTCCTCTTTTTAAGCACTTGCAAGAAAAGAAATGGGGCAATCAATAAAATTATCAAGTGTTATTTTTCTCATTGTTCTTGCTTCATCTCCTCTTAGTTCAAATCCACACACTTTACCTTCTCTCTCTTTGGCCTGACTTCTTTAGCCACATCACAGTAACTCATCACTGCTTCCACAAACTTTAACATTCCCAGTCCTGCTCTGCTGACAACTTCCATCTCCTCAAAGGTAGTATTGAGATTCTTTAACAAAGCTGGGGAAACACAAAAATACTGCAAGTGAGTTGAATTTCAGTGCAGAAATCTGCAGAGAAATAGCTTTCCCCACCAGCATTGTCTGAAGTACCACTCTAGTTCTACAGCCACGGAGCTAATGCTGTGATCAGTAATATGAAACATTTGTCAGAAAATTAAAGAGACTTTAACCTTAAAATGAAGTTAGGGGGCTACAAGCACAACATTGCTGGTGATATTTCAAGTTCTTTGCCCAAGAAGCAAGTGCATTCACAAGTTGTTCAGCATGTCCCAAAAGCAGCAGTGGTGCTGCTTTGTTAAAAAGGCCAAACTGCCTTCTTAATGGAGTTACTCTGGATTACCCCCATGGGAGCATAAGCAAGGTCCGGCCCATGACCTTTAGATGTAGCCTGTCTTCTTTCTACTATGTACATTACAACATCTTAATTGCCACCGCATGAAGAGGCTGTAATGCTTCTAAGTGGCTAAAAGCAGATGACAGTTCTGCTCTTCTGTTCTGTTTATTTCTTGATCTCTCTAAGCAGAAGTGCCTGTAGCCCTAGTTAAGACTAGGGTGTAAACTGGATGTAGCAAATGGCAAAAGGTCTCTGTGTTCTAAAAAATACACAGTCACCCCAAAATTGCAACACCTGCAGCACCGTGGGCAGCAGCTATTCCTTTGCACAAAGTAAATCCTATATTCCCTGCAATGCTGCAAGGACTCCTGATGACATGGGTAGCCACATTAAGAAGATGCTACATTATTTCCACATGCACAGGTCAGTAATTTACCTCGTACAGCTTTCACTTGGCCCTGAGTAATTCCATCAAAATCTATCTCCATTAGGGATCGCAGGAAATTAGCCTCAGACATCATTCCTTTGGCCGTCTTCCAGTTTAATTCTTTGTACCCTCTCATTATGAGAATGCATTCACAGACAGTCTGCACCTGCTTGGGGGGTTTCGCAAATGATCTAGAAAATAGAGGAAGGAGACAATGGAGGAGACAAAGCACAAGATACCAGACACATTCGCTTCCTGTTAAGGCAGTCACTGCAATACAGCAAGACTGTCCTAAACAAAGTGAAAAAGATAATCCAGGACAGACAAGGGAAGACTAACTAGGACAAAGGATAAAAATATTTATTCTATTTGGACAATTTGATCAATAAGAGACTAAAGTATTTCAATTATGGAGGGCCTAAAGCCCTGAGCTAATGAGGCATCTGTCCATTGGGGCAGGGAAAGGAGAGCTGTCGCAGTTTCCCAGACAGCTTAGGACTAGACGTCCCCAAATACAAGATGTATAATAAAAACACAGGAATTAATTCAGCAAAGAAATACATTTTTATACCATCAAAGCATTCCTGAAAAGAAAGTGTTGTGTGTTCCTATTCACGCAGAATAAAAAATGAGGAATGGAGGTATTTTAACAGCCACAGTTTAGACAAAACCCACAGCAGTTCCCAATACAACAGGCACAGGATAAAGAATTCCCTGGAAGACATCAAACGTACAGCTGGCATAACAGGCTTGTGGGAAGTCCCAGACTGGGAGATTTTGTTGTGACCTCTGCACCTGGACAACACATGCCCTGGCCCTTACCCACACACCACGCAGGTGGGGAGGGAGAGGCTCAGGCTGAGCCCCTGCAAACAAGTGTCTCACAGTAAATTTCCAAGTTTACACTACTGCGGATCTGAATGAATCACCTGATCTCAGTAACGTCAGATTTGTCAAGCTTCTGCAGCTCCAGTTTGGCAGCTTCTAAAATAGGCAACGCCTCAGCCAAGGCTGTCTCAGCCTCCTTCTTCTCCACACCAATAATCTTATTCTGCTCCTCAATTTCCACAGCTTTTTCTTCAGCCATTTTTTTCTTCTCCTCAGCTACAAATCGCAAAGGTAGATCCATAAATGGATTGTTCACATTTGTATCCAGAACTTATAGATTTATTCCTGGTTCAAAATCAGAAGTTACCATCAACTCGTTACCCTTTTCTTGATAACTTGCTAATGTTTACAGGGCTCCTCCTATCACTTTTGGGTTAGGAACAGTACTAGTGTTCCACATAAAAGTGCACATAGCCACTTTTTATCCTATTCCTCCCCTGTGCCTTTCTTCTAAGTTATTTACAGAATCAGTAAAGTCCTTTTCTTGCTAATGCCTTAGTAATGGAAGGGAAGAGAAAGGCAGGAGAACACAATCCTGAGTTGGATCAGGAGTATAACGTACTAGAGGCAATTTAGCTTTGCAAGAAAAGGCAAACTGGGTATGATATGGGACCTGTTCTTGTAGTAGGGCACTGGATCAGCAGAGACGGAACAAGAAGTTCATCTCTTGAAGCAGTTGGAGCTTAGAGCATCTCTTAACCCAATACAGTGCACATGCACCTTGCTTACCCTGCAGGACACCTCAGGAGTTGTGAAGTACTTGCCTACTGCTGTGTTTGTTGAAATCTCTTGTAACAAAGCCTCACAGGCAGCTGACTTTTCTGCTAGTACAATCTTTTGCTCTGCCAGTTTCTTGTTCAGTTCAACCAGCTGTATACTGGCTTCTTTCAGTTTATCTAAGCCCCCCTCCAGCCGTTTACATTGCGCTAGGTTAAAAAAAAAGAAAAAAGGAGAAAAGTATTAGTGATTCATTGTTACTGTCACACAGTAATAGACAGTCTCACAGCAAGCAGATACGCTTATAGCTGTATTTTGTAGGAGACATCCTAGGTTACAAAAAAATGGGTGGAAGAGATCTTTTTTTTCCTAACTCTCTCACCCAAGATGGTGTAAATGCCATCTGACCCCTGTGCCAGGGCTTCCTTTTCATTTTACATAGCTCCTGTTTAATCCTCTTTACATATTTTATTACCCACAGATATATAAATGAGAACTGTTGCTTGAGGAAGAATATCAAACATTGAGTTGGACAACTGGTCTATTAAAATCTAATCAGGCTCTCCCCAAGCAGAAAAGTGTCTAGTATGGAGATTCTGGTGCAGGTTCTACAGAAGAATTTGGGAAAAATCCCACTATTTGATGTAAAGCCAGAACATTCACATATGCAACGATATTGGTCCAGTGTCAAAACCATAATCCAGCACAGCACTTGAGATAGAATTTCAAAAAATACTTTTGCATTATGTGGTAAGTATATAGGATTTTCACAATAAGGGTTTTTTCTGTCTACAGTATTTAAATCTCTTATTAAAAAAGGAGAAAGCATCTACACTGGCTTACCTAAAATGAACTCATTTTTCTCCTCGAGCAATCTTGAATACGTATGGATAAAATCAAGGTAATTCTTTGGTGTGACATAGTTGCTCCGTCTCAGCTTCTGCAGAAACTTCTTGCTGAAATCGCCTACAGATTCATGTACCATGACTATGTGCTGAATCACCATCTCCGAGCTATCTGATGGGACACGTGGGCTAGCTCCTAAAATTCAGCAGTAGAAATAATAATTTTTTAAAAATCCAAAGTTTTCCAAGAGTTTTTCAATTACCTTCCAGCTTTTATGTACATCCAAGTGCAAGTCTGCTTTCATAGAATCATAGAATCATAGAATCATAGAATGCCTAAGGTTGGAAGGGACCTCTAGAGGTCATCTAGTCCAA
>JAWLRI010000333.1:3125279-3158916 GCA_034781795.1 Crypturellus tataupa | reverse complement strand
AGCACATGGCACAGGGCAGCATCCAAACGGGTCTTGAAGATCTCCAGAGAAGGAGACTCCACAACCTCTCTGGGCAGTTTAAGGCAGAACTCAGAAGAGAACCCAGGTATGCTGCTACCCAAATCACACTCCAATGTTGGGAGCTTGAATTTTAGAAAATTTTAAAATCTGAGTAAGAAACTTCCATCAGAAAAACATAATTTTGCATTACCAATTTAAAGTTAAGGTAGCAGCCCCAGTGAAAAAGAAAATCATGAGACCTCCAGTTCCTTCAAACAATGCGTTTCTTGGACTATCCCAAGAATTAAGGGGTTAAAGATGATGGATTTTACATACCAACAAAGGATTTTGCAACTGCATACAAGGCCTGGGGAGGCCAGCGCAAGAACCAGTCAATACCAGTGTTGTTGACAAGACCTTAAAATAAAAGAATATTATCAGAACAATTCCTTTGTAACATCAGCACATAACCTGGAAGACAGGCCTTTGCTTAACTTTATTTGCATCAAGGATTTATAGGATTTCTCTTTGTTGATTCCTGCTTAGCAACAAGATTTACCACAAAATCAATACCTCAATTTTAATAGGAAATAATCAGCTTTGCAACTAATCCCACAGTACCGCTCTTTAGGATGTACTATTGTACAGGACACAGTAAAAAACTGCAACGAGACAGCGTCATGCTTAGGGTGGGATTCCCACCACCACTGCTCTTTCAGGAATCTGTTGATTCCTCCAGAGCTACTTCCAGCTACCCGTTTCGGAGCAGCACCCAAAAGGATCGGATGCTTTTGCTCGCAGTGCAAAACCCTCTCATCCTGCCCTTCTTTACTCTGGCTTTGGATACAGAAAAAAAAATGATTCTCTTACCATCATATTAGTTTTATAATGATGTAGTAACACATACATTTCTATTAACTACAAAAGAGACACGGTAGACACAGGCCATTTGCACATTTCCAGTTCAATGAGAATAACCAATTGATTTCTTGCCGTTCAGCCGGAAAATTAACTAATCTGGTAAACATTAATCAATAATTCCTACTGATATGTAGCAATTAATTGCAAGAAAAATCACACACTACAAATGTTAATCATGAAACCTACTCTGCTTGGCTTTAGTTGCCAAACATCTGTCTGTATCTAGCAGAGACCTTCTTTTGCCTGCAAACCTGTATCATACTCTATCATACACGGAAAGGACTAAGCATGGTATATGACTGATACCTGGAAAATTCCTGCACCACATTCTCAGAGTGTCCCCGACTGGGGACATTCCCAGGACAATATGGAGATTGGATGCACATTTATTTACAAAATATTGCCAGACACTCTCTTTAGCTGGGCTCATTCCAGCTTTAGTAGCTTCATCTCCAATCTGACTTAATATGGTGTCTTTTTCATCATCTGGAAACAGGGCTGGCACCATTCCTGCAACATAAGGACACAACAATGCTGGTGAGAACTACGCTGACTGTAACAGAAAACCATATGGCTGGGGACAGGGACGATCAGAAACCAGAGAGTCAGGAATTCTAACCCTAGGGTCAGCAAAAATGATTCTGGGTTCTCGGTAATTTAGAACCTCTATGCTTCTTCTCCTTCATGGAAAACAGAGAGGAATGACTTAGGACAGTGTATGGGAATTTAAAGGAATAATTATTTAATTTTTGTTCAGATTTCAACAAAAAAAGTCACAAAAACAGAAAGTGCTTTCAACTCTGCAAAAAACATCTTAATATCTGTAAAGATGACAAATCATCAATTCATATTTTACTTCTATCAAATGGCTAATACTGTGTAAGTTATCTAACATAGATAAACAGAATGGGAATAGAATGAGAGAAGGAGTTGGAAAGATCCAGAGGCAAGAAGGATATTATTTACATTTACCTGAAGTTAACATGTTGTTGATGAGTTCCAGGAAACTCTCTTCTGCTACATGGGAATCCGTAAACAAGAAGATCATGGATTTGTTGTCAATGCCCAGTTTTAGATACAATTTTTTCAAATCTTCTCGGAAGTTATTTTCCCCATATCCTCGACTCAAGATGATCTCAAATACCTAAGGATGCAAACATACACTCATAAGAGATGCATGGACCCAAGATACAGTAGTAAATCTGGAACTTAGCATCCACTAGATTTTGATCAGTGGTTTTGGTTTGATTCCTTTATCACCAATAAATATGTAATACCAAAAAATTATGCACTGCATTTTTAAAAAATAATTATATATGTACAACCATGCAGGACTACTTCCAAAAATTTCTTGTGTTCCTTTTCCTTTTATTTATTATTTTTTTTCTTTTTCTTCCTTCCCAAGTGATCAACTTCTGTAAGAAACTGAAAGTACCTTTGGAAGAACAATTACTAACGGAAAATATTACTGTATCAATCACAGTAAGGTTCCTCAAGAAGCATTGGAATGCTGCTGTATTACAGGTAAATAACACAAACAGAAGTTCAGGTCTATTAATTTTTCACTCCCAAATCCATCTTTGTTTTCCATCCTCAGATCCAAGTCCTGACAACAAATTTGTCCTCCTAGCCCTCCTAGCAACCACCCAACTGTATTTCTCTCTTTACAGGGAAGAGATGCCATTCTGATTGTAGCTTCATTGACTGTCTTTCCCCTTCCCCTGCCACTCCAGCTTAATCTTGGTACCAAAGTTTTTTTTGTGAAGGTGCAGGGTCACTAACCTCACATCCAGCTGTATATGCAGCCAGTCTTGTAAGGGACTGCTTGCCTGAGCCTCCTACTCCTATGAGCAGGGCATGGCCATGGTCCATCCGTATGATGCGATGCACACGGATTAAGTGCTCCAGAGCATCATCAAAAAGAACTAGGTTCATTTTAATATTAACTTCATTATATTCTTCTAAAATCTCCTGCAGATAAAGGTGGACAGCAAGTTACTAGGAGACCAGAGAAAGAGTAATATTACTAAAGTAACAATCTGTTTAGATCCACACTGCATCAAAACTCCAGAGAACATAAATCACTGGAAAGCACTGTGGAGTCTGTAGCTGATACTCTATGTTCATTACTGCAGACCTCAAAACAGTAACAACGAAAATTGTATGTCCACAGGAAGGAAGAATGGATTTCCTTATAGTTTGAGGCAAGCTTCTGCTGCTTTCTCATGCACAGAGTTAGAAACAGGCAAAGTTCCAGGCTGAAGCACATTACCTGAAAGAGAGCTTTTGCTGCATCATAGTCTTGAATATCTTCATAAATACGAGGCTCTCCTTCACTTAGCGCTGTTCTGAAATCTCCAAAAAGAATAGGATCCCTCATGGCCTGCTCCAAGTCATCTGGGAAATTCTCTTCAATCAGATGCTTTATATGGCCTTGTACCTTCAAGTATATGAAAGAGAGTCAGGCAAGCCAAGAGAGCAGGTGATTCTGAATACAAGAACATTTAGAGGGGTGATGATGCAAATTCTTGCTCAAGTATCAACTGATTTCAAGGGCATACTGATGTCACTAAAAAGCTCAAAGTTCATAATGTGTAATACATTCTGGGTATAATCTGAAATGATCTAATAAACAATACAGGAACCATTCAAGACGGAGTGCAGAAGTTTAAGGCAAGAAATAAGTTTATTAAAAAAAAAACATATTGTATTTTAGCATAAATATTAATCAACCTTTCTTCTCGGCATTCATATTTATGTTTGGCTGCCAAAACCCCAAATCTCGAAGGTATGAATGAATGTGCAAATACATAAAAGTTGCAGTATAATTATTCTGAGTTATTCTGAGGGAATATTGACCTGGAAATGTCTCTTTTATGTTTGAGGAGAAAATTTTAAGGAGACCAGTGAACTCTCCTCCCATCTAAGCAAGATGCTTACATAAACATAGACTTTGTCCAAATCCTCTTCTAATTTTCAAGGTATAAAACTGTCTTGCTTCTCTCTCAAGATGCAATTTGGATCATTTTCCAGTCTGCATAATTGCCAGAACTGAATGCATTTTTTAAGAGCTTAGCTTTTACCCTCTCCTCCCCCACAACACACTTCACTATATAGTCACATCCTGACGCTATCCTTCCCTAAGGAAGGTCCTGACTTGAGAAGGAGGCAGTTTCCTCAGTTTCCGCCTGCACTGCTCTCACATTCTTTTATGTCACCTGTGGCACTGCTAACCAATATTTCCTGGACCAATGAATCCAGTGACACTTTTTGTTCCTCTACAGATCTGCTCACTTACCTACAGTTATTTTAATTTAGGGAAAAAAATAGAAAACTTCCATGGACCATTATTCTAAATTAATGGAGCAAGAGAACGGTCAGAAAAGTCTGTAGTCTGACTGTAAGGACATAAGAGCACCAGTTCGTAATGCTGCTGTTGTAAATTAGTAATATAGTCAGTGACTACTAAAAAGGAAAGAAATTACTCACCAATGCCTTGTCTGCTTCATTAATCAGCCTGTCATGGAAAACCCTCAGACACTCATTTCTCCAGACTCTCACCATCTGGGCAACTGTTTGGAACCTGCATTAACATCAAAATATCAGACTGCACCAGATGAGTCAATAAGATCCCTAAGGCCATGTTGTTAATAAAATTGATCAAAGTCTCTATTGGCTTTTTCCATCTTTTTGTTCTTGTTCTTGTTTTTTTTTTTTCTTTTTTCATAAGGAAGAATAATTAATTTGTTTGCATCTTTACCTCTAGATACCGTATTTAAGAAAGAACACTTTTTCCTGTATATGGTGATGGTTCTTTAAAAAGTGACCAACTGTGACCGTTTTTCATCTCATCTTCACCTGGACTCATCCAGTGTATATTGGCAGAGGGCCACTAAAGACATTTTTCTACTCTTACCTCTCTGGAGTTGTAAGAACAAGCCCGTTATAGACCCTGGAAAGATCCCGCAGATTGAAAATGTAATGGAATTTGGAAGGAGTAGGGGGCAGGTCATGGACAATCATTTTATAAAGCTCCAAAGTACACACTGTCATCTTGTCAGCAATGGCTGCTATAGATTCATTGAACATCTGCAAACATGAGAAGAAATAGGTGGTTTCATGAGATTGTCCATAAAGAACTGAATGCTCTCAAACATACTCTGCTTTACAACTCTTACCCCTGCTTGATGTACTTCAAACAACTGAGGGCAAACATTTTTAGAAATTCACATTAGTGTTTAGTATGGGCATCCTATAGATAAATGTTTTGGGCAAGGTCCTGAATTTGTACCATGCTGAAGATGATAGAGTCATGCTCAGAGACTGGAACTTCTATAGCATGTGCATAACAGAATAAATAAATTGCTCTTCTCTTGTATAATGCTGCAGTTTAGTTGGCTTAGTTATGCACTCTACTGCTTTATATTCAATTTTTCATTCTCATTCAAGAAAGAATTTGCTGAACTTGGGGTTCTGGCTGTTGAACCATAACCAAATGGTTCATAGATTTCAACCTATGAAAATCACTGGTCTTAAAAATTATCTCCTAGCTTGGAAGTTTACATATTATTCATGAATTTATCAGCTCTGTGAAAACATATCTCTTAAGAAGGAAAGCGGAAAAGAGGGGTACGAGGTTCTAAATAAGAAGAGGGAAAGCTAATAAAGAGGACTTCAGGTCTTTTGATAATATGGAAATAAATGTCTATTTAAAAATAGTAAGCCATTTAAGCAGCCTTTTAAATACAATAAAATTACCTCAGTGTGGCCTTTTAGGATGGAGGCATAGATCAAATTCAGTGATTGCTCAGAAGGAAAAGGTACATTAAAAACACTGAAGAGTGAGATGAATCGAGGGTCAATCTCATTCCGACCTCCTCCAGCTTTCCCCATGGCAGCAACAAAGCCCAGGTCTCGAAGAATTTTACAGGTCATCTCCTTGCCGCGGTCATATAAGAAACCTTTTTCTAGCAGCAACTTCAACAAGGCAATGGGTTGCTGTGTGCCGTACTCATCAACCTTTATAATGCAAAAGAGACAAGATATTTAGAGAGCAGTGCACCAGTTTGACAATGACTGCTATATATGTGGAAATATTGAGCTCCATACTGGGTAGGACTTTAGAAGGTCTAAGTGACAGTTTGTAAAGCTCTAGCTGATTGAAAGCATTTGTGCCAATGTTTCATATGGGAAAAGTGCCTCTTCTCCAAGGTAAATAAATACTCTTCCGTGCAGTTGATAAAGGGGAAAGGATGTTTTCTACAGGATGAAGGTTTCTAAAGGATGCTTTCTTTCTGCCAGTATCAAGCCACAAACACATGATTTTAATGGCATAGAGAAATGATCCAAAAGAAAACTGTTCTAACACACAGAATTCATATTGTAATAGAGATAAATAATCCCTACTGCAAACAATTTCTTCTGAAGACTCTAAACTAAAACACAGTTCTGCATTTGACATGAGTCTCCCTGACTTGTTATTAGATGCATCTCTCTCTGAAGGAACCACATCAGCACCACCCCACACGTTGCTATATTAACTTGCAAATACCCTGGCAGCTTACTCTTGGCATATTCATATCGTCCATGAAAACGAGGAGACGCTTTCCCATAGGGGGGCCGTAACTGTCCTTAGCCCGTTTCTCTACATTTGCCTCTAGGTTTCTCTGAATGTCCATTGATGTTGTGCGAGAGGAGAAGTTAATTACTAGCAGCACCTGTAGAGGATAGGAAGTGAATAAGAATAGAATTTTATCTTTTTTTTTTCTTTTTCTTCCTAGTAGAAGAAACATTGCTCTGGTTTTTAACTTGAATTACAGATGATGAAAAAAAAAGTCAAATTCTTTTTCTTAGCACATATATTTACTTTATAAAATTGACTGTCTATGTGGTAGAACAGAACAAAATGTTTTCCATCCTGAAACATTCTCAAATCTTTTATAGGCTGTTGGTCTGAGCTTGCACTTGATCTCTGGACCCATGTGAGGCTCCATCAAAATCAGTACTTCTACCCACAGACTCTGGGTTCAAAATGCAAATTTAACAAAAAGACAAAGAATGAAAATGCAGCTTTACAAACAACATGAGATGTCTCATACGTACGTTAAGGTCTTTGTTCAGATGGTTTAGGAAGTTTTGTGTAGTTGCAGTTTTTGAAGTACCTGATTCACCTACAAGAACAACTGGGCGCCTTATTTTTACCATCTGTTCTAGCAACCAAGTAGTGCGTGTGGTATCCACGGTAGGCACTGAAAAAAACAAAAACATGGGTATGATAGCAGGTCAAATTAAAATGCAGTACAGCTGAGGGATTTATATTTATAGAACAGTGCTGGATCAGAGACGAGGTATTAATGTGCAGTTGCAGAAATGTATAGTGATTTATAGTGAGAAATATCAACTTACTAACAATGTTGAAGGAAAATTTTAATGGTTCAGCCACATCTTGTTTGGGCTTTTAGCAAAGTGAACTTTTCTCCTACATATATACCAGAAAAGAAATTATCCTCCATGTAGGAAGGTCATGAACCAGTTAAGCTCTGTTTAAGTCCTATTTCAAAGATATAATCAGGATTTATTTGGATCATAAACATTTTCCCGGTACTCTACAGAAATTAATTTTGTTTTTTATGAATAATCTGCACTTAGGAACAACTTTAGAGATTATATCTCTCTGTTAGTGAAGTTAACCTGTGCTTGATGAAGTAATACTATAAAATAACATATATTGATTTGTCATTAACTATGAAAAGCACTTGTCACCATTAGGGAGTACTTGAAGTAAAAACAGAAAACAATCTTAGAGTTTTTTTTTGTTTTTTTTTTAAATCTACTAAGCATATTAAACCAGTGATGTGAGACTTCTTCTAGTGTTTTTGATAGAGGAAATTTTTCTTCTGTCTTAGAAAAGGCATTGTCCATTCCTGTCCAAAGATTTGGTTATTCAGGTTTTTTTTAGGCATGGACAATGCCATTCCTAAATATCACAAAGTTTTTAATTCTTTCTTCACTTATTTATTACACAATGTTACAAAGCTGAACTCTGCTCCTTCTGAACTACCATGGCATTGAAGAAACTGAATTGTGTTGACACGAGAAGCTGAACCTGATCAAATGACCTTCATGACAAATAGAAGATGTCTCATTCTAAGTCCCGCCACTCAGTAGCAGCACATTAAAAAGTATATCATCATTATATTAATATCTCACCTAGAATGTCAAGAAATTTCTTTTGAGGTTTATGAATATATTCAGGAACAAGTTGCATCCAAGGTATCCATCTTTTTTTAATGACATCAAAATGGAAGTCATACAAAGTTGGCAGCTGACCTGCAAACATTTAGCAACTGGAAATTTCTATGACACTGAAATATTTCTTGAGAAAACAGACTGACAGAGAGGAAAATAAAAAGCAAGATTTGGGACCAACTGGTACAACTGTGTTCCATTTACTTGTTATTTAACAGGTTAAGAAATCAACCACAATTTTCCTAGTCCAGTACATGGATCATATCACTCCTCTACGTAGCACTCTCCCACTGGTTATCACTGTCTATCTCTCCTTAGCTTCACACAGGAAAATATTGTTTAAGAATAGACCAGTAATTGAGAGTTATCTAGCCTGAATGTCTTTGCATGGTTTTCAGTAGTAGTTCTACAGGGATCATCAAACATCTTTTGCAGCCAGGATAGCTAGCTGGAAGGAAGAACAACGCTCTGCCTTCATGGAAACAAAGCCTTTATTAATCTAATCAAAGGCAATCAGACTAAATTATGAGAAAACCCTACCTGGCAACTCCCCAGGCTTAGCCATGATGTTATCATCATGAACAGTAGACATACAGGAAATACGTTTAACTGCTTCATCAAACTTAATTCTTCCAGCGTCAAGAAGAGCAGCACCTAGGGAGCAATATAAAGCTTCCAAGAAAAAACACTCCAGAATGTCAGGCTCATCATATTGGGTCACGACTAGAGCTTCCAACATCATAGTCAACTGCACTACCTGTTGTAAGACAAGACATGCAAACAGAATTGACAATCAATAGCATGAAAACTCTTAACTCTCCATGATTTAGTTTCACATTTTCAACCATTATTTTGCATTCCTCACCATATTTAAATCTGTTTGAGGAACAATGGTCTTCAGCCTTTCTCCTTGTCTGCCATCCACAACTCCCTCTATGATCAGATCAATAAGGTAGGGCACATATTTTTGGAAAAGATGATTCAATTCATTTCTCTCTTGCTGTGGGAAGAAAGGGACAATAATTCAGCACATACGAACATTGAAAGCTGTTTTACAGCAGCAATGTTTCTCATTGCTATCTCATTAACCAATTGCGATTGTTCTTGAAGATCTCACTTCTATCAAAGAGAGGATAGTTACAGGAAGAAATGTGACTCTTCAGGAGGTGTTGACCTACAATCAGCAAATGATAACAACTAAATGTTCTTAATTCAGTTCTCTGTGAACTAGTTTTAAATCTACACGTATGCAACAAAGACTAAGCAATCTCTCCGTTAACTCTTTGTGGATTAGATAATGTCTTAGACTAAATTAAAAATCTTAATTAGATCCCTAATTCTTAGGAATCTTCACTTCTCAGATTCTATTATAAAAATCAGAGGAGAGTTAGTTTGTATTTACACATGTAATGGAACTCAGTGACAAGGGCCTTCATGACAAATGAATTAAAAAAGAATTCATAAAATCAGAAAGATTTTTTAACACCTGTCCACAGTTCATTATTTAATACAGATACTGTGATCAAGCGAGAAAATTCCTACCTCGTTTCCTCTTTCTTGGGTCCACTTTTGCCAGTACGGCTGGTATCTCAGATTTTTAGGATCTACATAGACCATTCCACAGCGGGATACTGTGGCAGGAGATGCATACTGTAAATCTCCAACCTATGAAATAATCATATAGAATAATCATACACTTTAACAATGAAAAACAGCCACAACAATTGCTTTTCAGTCTTTGCAGATCAAGCTGGCTCTGACCTTTCCTGTGTATTAGATTATACAGTCATCACTTACCTCAAACAACAGAGCACAATGTGCCTGGAGCCTAATCCGCTCCCCATTTGCTAAGGTCAATAACTTGTTGTCATCCATCACAGAATTCATATTTTCCACCCAGAGAGCATCCACATCTCCATCAAACAGAATGTACCTGTGGACAGAGAAATCAAGGGACACAATGACTGATATTCTCCATTTTTACTAACATTTATTTCAGAATATAGATCCTCCTCCAAAAGTGTTTGCGCCAGTCCCCATGTTTTGAAGCCTTCTATGCTTTTTTGATACTTGAATAGTTCCCATTCATCTCACCGAGGCTGGAAACTCACAAGGGAAGACAGACAAACCCCTACAGACTTTCTGCTCATTTTACATTTGTTTTTGAAAATATGCAGTATCAAATCCTTTATGTTATAATAACAGTAAAATATCAACATAAAACTGAAGAGTATCTAAAGATTATCATGATGATTCCTAGCTCTGTACCTTCGCTCCTTCTTGTCAGTAGGCTTGTTGATATCGCGGAAGATGTTTGACAGGACTCCATCTGTCCAGTCTCGTGTGGTAGGGTCAAGGATCCCATATAGCTCAATCACACTCATAGCTTTAGGGTTCAGTGTGTAAAGCTTTGTCATTAATCCCAGCCTACAGACACAGAAATAAAAGCAGTATTAAGATTGCTTTTCCACACCACCTCATGTTAACCCAAATCTTGTAGTCAGCTATAGATCTACGCATGGCAGTCTATAGACCGTGCCATTTTACAACCAGATTTCCATGTATCAAATTCTGTACTCACTTGGTTTGAGCGTGGCACAAAGCATTAATGACAACTGTCTTGCCACCTCCAGTAGGTCCAACCACCATTGTAGTGTGACGAGTTAGCATTGTCTCATACATCTGAACTACTTTATCCACCTGAAAAAAAATACTGATTCAACAGACTGCTGTCTGTAAATCATCTACGGATCAGATCAGTAGCTAAGTTCTACTAGCTAAACTCTCCTGATTTGTAGGAGTCATTCCAGAGTGCAGCAATGCAAATCCACCTTAATGTTTATGACAAAAATTCAAACAATTAAATTTTTTTTTTTTTTTTTACCTGGACTGGTAAAACGACATAACCCTCTTCTTCTAGTACTTGTTCTACAGCATCATTAAAGTTAGGGTAGCGGACTCGAGGACAATCGAGGCCAGGAAACAGGTCAGAGATTAGGCCAAGGAAGAGAGGTACATCTTCAAACACAAATTTAGGAAGATTCATATCTCGTAGAGCTCTCATCAGTACGACATCCTAAACAAAACATAGCAGGATCAGTCTCTATCAAATAGCTAACCAATTCCAACATGTAGTAGTTTCAAACATCTCTGAAAAGTTATTGTCCAATTATATTAGCACAGCTAATGGCATTTTTCTTGGCATTTTTAAAGACCTTTTAATAAGAAACTAAAGAAAAATATACAGCCTTTTTCTATTCTAATGACCAAAATGCCAAATGAGAATAGCTGGAGGGGTCTACACCACTGCTTGCCTCATCTGGTGTTAAAATAACCAACTAAATTCCCTACCTACCAACCTACAAATCTGTACATGGCTTTACAGTAGAGTTTCTTCTATTTTTCTCCAATTTTTAAGCAAAAACTTGAGTAAGAATTCCCCTAGGCAATTGAGTATCATGACTGTCAATATGGAAATAAAAATATAGGTGTAAGAGAAAGCCATAACAATCAATATCTCATGAAAAAAAAGCTTCAGTTATAAATATGTTGCCCTTTCTGAGCTACAAAATTAACAACTGCATGCCTGGAGCACCTGCTTAGTGTAAAATGTTGAAAAAACTTAGCTTTGGCTATTGATCCAGATTCGTTCAACTGCCTATTTGCATGCTGCATTTAAGATCAAGATCACATATAAAATACACACCAAGGAGTAAAATATCTCATTTTTAATTGTCTTCCTTACTTTGATTTCAGTTCTGATGCTAACTTGGTTATGGAGGGCATGAGGAAACTCAGCAAAAAAACAATGACCAGTGCCACAAGTGCCACTATTTCTAAGGCGTACAAACTATACGTACAAACTATTTGTAACCACATTGTCTTCCTAAAGAAAATGATGATCTGTCCAGAGCAACTAAGTCACCAGTCTACCTCATTGAGGTCGGCTGATCCTCTTTTCAGCTCTCCAGCCATCACCAACACCGACTTGAGGGCCCGCAGTCCAAAATCATAATGATGCTGTTTAGAAAGTTGTTCTCTAGCCAGTTTGTATAGCACTGTCATCTTTTTGGCAAGGGTCTATTTGAAAGTTAAGTCAGAGAATAACAAGCATGTAAGTCACAACCAAACACTGACCGTGTATTCATGAGTATTCATGTGTGTATATTCATAAGGAGAGTAACACAATTTTCTTACCTTTGCCATAAGGAACCCTTCAGAAAAGAGCATGATTTCACAGATTTGCTGGAGATCTGGTACAATAACAACCACAGGCCTGAACAAAGCTTTTACAGACTCAGGGAGCTCAGTCCGACCAGCATAGCCAGGATTCATAGTAATAAAAATGCCCATTCGGTTATCAAGAGTAATTTCCTGTCCTTCAAACTAAAATCATAAGGAAATGTTAGAACAATGTCTATTTGGAATCAAAAGAAATAGCAATATTCACTAAAAAGAGAAAAAGAGTATTATTATAGAATCCACTTAGGCTAAAATATTCCAAAATATTAGCTTTAAATATCCACCTGTATACATTCTCCTGACTATCTGCATCCTAGATATAATCATTAAGACATTTCACACTTCTCAGTCAAATTTTCTGTCCGAGAATCCCGAATCTTATAAACATCGGTAAGTCAGTCTCACGGCCTATATCAAGTTAACTTACTTTTATTCCTAATTACTATTATCCCTTTTACTGTTATAAGATTACTAATATCCTTCTTTAGAAAGAAAGAGCCTAGCAAGGAACTAAAAAATAAATAAAGGTTTAATATGTCTGAAACAGAGACCATTTCATACTGAAACAGTTTGACATGTTCAGCACAAATGTGTTACAGAAGAAACAATTCTTTGACCTAGCAAGGGAATTTATCCTTGAATCTTAGCCTCAAACACAAGACCATTTTCATACTTAATCTTGACTGTTAATGTTTACCTGAAAAGTTTTCAGATGATTCATCAAAGCATTTCGAATAGTCTGAATCTGAGAAGAAATGACTGAAAGTACAGAAGCATCAATACGATTGAATTCATCAAAACATCCCCATGCTCCACACTGGGCAAGACCAGAGAAAATTTTACCAACAGCCTAAAAAACAGGAGAAAAGTCTCAACAACTCGTATATAAAACACTCAGCACCAGCAAACACTGGAGTACCCTAAAACTGTTAACAAGTGGGTAGAACACAAGTGGTAGGCTCTTCCAAAAACTACTTATATCAAAAGTAGATTCTATCATCAGAGAAAACAATGCTTTAACTCTTACTTTGAAATCCATGCCTTCGCCACAGTTTGTCACTACACACAGCAAGCCCAGGGCTTTGGCCAGATCTTTTGTTGTTTCTGTTTTCCCTGTACCTGCTGGCCCTGCTGGAGCTCCTCCCAAATACATGGATAAAGCCTTTGGAGACAAACCAAAAAACAAAACAAGGCTTGGATTATATTTGTATTAGGCTGTTAACAAACATCGGTAACACAAGTTAGGGTATAAAAAGTCTTCTATTTTGACCTGTAAATGCACTTTATATTATCTTTGAGAATACTGTAGCTGATCTTTAGAAGGATATTGCAACTTATTCCAAATATAATAGCGTTCAGATTGTCTCCTAAGGGATAGCAAAGTGGCAATGAAATAATTATGTGAGTGCACAGAAGTCTATATTAAAGCGCATGCTAGAAAAATCTCCTTGAACATACGTACCTGTGTGAGCGTAAGATAAATGCGATCTGTAAGCGGGGTGATGACGAGTCGTCCATTCAAACCCATATACTCATAACCATAGGAAAATGTGCCCGTGCACTGCCGCACATTCAGTTCATCCGGCTCTCGATCCCAGTAAAAACGTAGCTGGCTTTCCCACTCAAACTCCTGAGCCTGCAGAATGCTGCACAAGAGAGGCTTACTTGTATTAAGTAAAAGGATGGGAATACAAACCACAGATTTGGTATTTTCAAAATAGATTGGTGGGTTTACCTGTCTCTTACAAACGTATCAACGATGTCCCTGGCATGAACATCAATAATAAGAACAGTGTTGTATTTTTTCCTGTCATTTTTACTCAGGGGCTTTGTAATGCAGGTAACCAGGTCATCAATTTGCTGATGCATTTTTTTAGCATAAAGTTTCATTGCCTGTTTTTCTCCCTTTTTCACTTTCCGAAAGACATCTTCCACCTCCCAGGTCCACCACACCTGGTTAGCAGCCAGCACCATCATACCTTGGTAGAGTAACATCCATTCAACCCTATGAGGAATAAATATAGTGAGGGAGTTTCTATTTACAAGAAGCTTTCGTTTTATTTCTACAGCAACTACAGCATAGGCAGAATGTATAGAATTCTGTCAAGGTAAGATCATAAAAAAATCTCACATGCAATTGATCAACTGCAATTGATCATGAGAAAAACAAACTGTGCACACATCACTAGAACTGAATATTCAAAACTTAGGGAATGATATATAAATTTATATTTGCATGTATCCATACTTCCCCACCCACAGAAGTAGAGGCTAAACTGTGTATAAATGAAAAAAATGAAGTCTCTGTATTTCTAAATTGCTACAGGCTCATAATACCATATAAGGCTATTTATGTTATGTAATACCATATAAGGCTATTTATGTTATTTTGACACTCTGATTGTTTCACCTGCTTCTGTCTTCACAGTATCGAAAAATGGCTTCTTTAGTGAGGAGCCTGTTAGTCCGCCTCATTTCTACCAGCACTGCCGTCATCCAGCTCTCCACTCTGCCTTCTGCAGCTATAGCCTTGCGGAACTCCATCACCTCTCCCTCCGCTGAAATCATGGCTGTTGCAATCTTCTCCCCACTATCACCATCCCGAAACCTCAGGGAAACTATGTTATCATACATCTGAAACACACCAAGAGAGAAACTAACTGGCATCTGAGCTTCTAAAATGTAAGTGTAGCTAACCCCCATTTAAAGTTGAAAGGAAATTTCCACGGACTCTAAAGAGAAATAAATTCAATTTTAAGTAATCAAATACAAATGCTGATGAATGCTCATAAATCAAACTGCAGAATAAACAAGCAGATAATCTGACTCAAATTACATTTTTTTTCCCAGACAATAAAAATCTATCAAGGACTACAAGAAGGTTATATCATGACTAATCATTGCAGAGCATCTTGAACCTTCTACTATGACTGATACTAGCCTGCACAAGAGGCAGGGCAGACTATGGAGTAGATTTGATTTGGTTATTCAGAAGATATTCTTTATATGCAAAAAAATATTAGCACGCCCTCAACACAATATACAGTATTGTTTGTTAAACTGTAAAACATCTAAAAGCACAGGGCATGGTGGAAAGTTGAACATACTACCTTTATCATGTGTTCCTGGACACAGAGTGGGTCACTGCTACCAAGGATACTAAGCAACTCCTCATCAGATATGAAGAAAAATCTTGGGAATGCATTTCGCTTTGAATCCAAATAATCATTCAAGCTTTTCTGACATTTTTCTAGCCCATCATTTATATGATGGAGGTCTGACAGCCGATTTGAGGCTTCACAGGATTTTTTTATTATTGGGTCTTTTACAGTTTCATCCATTATCTATATGGGGAGAAAAGGAAGTTTAGAAAATACTGAAGAGCAATGGATTACACAGAAATTATATTTAACAAGTTACAAAATATAGGAGCAATCTAAGTTCTCATAGAAGTGAATTTGAGGTAGTTGAAATATCGTTGTCCATTTTTGCTATACTATAGGAACATATGGATATGGTATGTTGTCAGCAAGAATTGGAGACACTGCTATAATACAAGTGCGAGAGACAAGTCTCTATAGCTAGACAGCAAACATAAGCACATACTTAATTTTGCTTCAGCATACAGTGGTATTCAAGTGAAAAACACACATTATTTCAACTTTGTAGCTGGGATATAAAGTATATCTAATGAAAGGTAAAGAGGGATCCTGCTGCCCAATACTGCCAGCTACAGATCATGACGTTGCTCAGGTTTGCTAAGCTAGGATAAGTTATTTGTATATGGTAGAAATGAAGTGTAACACTTCAGAGTTCCTGGATTCCTAAGCTCCAATTCATTGTAACACATCATCATCATCAGTGGTGTTACAAATAACGTTCCTGAGCAGAAGGCTACAGATAATCATGGATTTGAAAACAGAATACACCAAAATATTATTTTGATCATAAGTCAGTTACTTGCCTTTCTAAACATTGCATCTATGCTGTCAAATTTTTTTGCTTCATCTGGAAGTTGCGATCTAATATCCCCACCAATAAAGATGCTCTCCAGATACATCCATTTTCTCTGAACCACCATCCAGACCTAAGAAAGTCACATGTTGCCATCAAAGAAAAAACACAATGGAAAGCCCTGATTATAAATAATAAACATTAATTATTTAGTCAAACACTTTCTGCCCTACCTCAATTACTTCACCAATCAATGACAGAGTTTTTTCCCAGTGATGAACAGTTGACAGGAAAGGGCCCACAAATCGACTGCCTGAAATGCTCTGAAGATTGACAGTGTTGTCATCAAGAATCTGTATGATTTCATCCACAGATCCCAGAATAAAGCCTCGTTCCTGAGTGCCTTTGAAGTATTTTTGTACAGCGAATTTCATGTGTTCCCATGTTTCTACTATTTCCTTTACACCCTGCACAACAGCATAAAAAGATGAGCATTTCAGTCTTCAAGAGGTAGAGAACTATAATCCAAGCATAAAGAGTCAGCGTAATTTTTGCACATATTTCCTAACTCTGGTTTATAAAGTGCCTATGCCAAAACAGTATGATTCTTCTTCAGATCTGTTTTTGTACACGAGTCTCACTTCCTGTAATGAAAGAAACCAATATGCTGCCAAAGTCAAAATAGCTAATGTGCCATCTTATAGCTTATTAACCAAGCTAGTTACCATCAGTTACATCATAGAAGATCCCCGAAGATGATAGACTTTATTATCATGCCAACAAACACCTCACATAAAAACAGACTGCTGTCCTCTACATCTTTTTAGTTTTAATATGACTTTTAAAATTACCTTCTCAATGCTAAGCTCCTTAACAGCAGTTCCAACTATTTCACTGATAACATCTGAATGTCTGTGAAGCTCCATAGCAAACATATTCTCCAAAGTGAATGTTTCTGTCGTCATTTCAAAACTTGTTCCTGTTCTCTCCATAAGCTCTTGCCAATGCCTGTGTGTTAAACGGGCAGATCAAAAATGACACCTGGCACTATGACACGGTAAAGGTGATGGAATATAATATAAGATGTAGCGTAATACATAATCATTAAACAATATTTTTACATTCTACTACTTAACAAGGATTAGAATTTTGAAGACACCAGGTATCCTAGTCTTCCTTACAAGATATCACACAAGTTTATTAAACAGAAAGTGAAGTAAGATCCCAGTACCTGAAATTAAAAGTTCTAACAAAATAAACAAAATCTCCTTGTATACAGAATAATTGATTTAAATAAATCAAATCAAACCTGTCTCTTAAAGCTTCATTTTTTAAATCAAGCAATAAAGGAATAGAATCTCGAAACGCCTTCATTTTTGCTTCCAAGTGAAAGGCCACTGGCATGCTGCGGACTTGTTTGGGCAGCTTTCGAAGGCTTTTAAGAAACCCTTCAATTCCTTCCTGAAGAACCTGGACGTTGAGGTTTATCCAGAGTGTCTGAGACCACTCCTCTTTAGCATCCTGGGAGCAAAGTCATAAGGAGAGAAAAAAAAAAAAAAAAAAAAAAAAATCAAATTATCGGTTAGATCTAGTCTGGATGCAGATTTTCCATTTTAACATTTTACAGAAATAGGCTCATGTCCAAGACAGATTCATTGCCAAATACAACCAGTTTTATAGAACAGAAAGCACATCCATTACAGGAGATCAGTCTGGCCCTTAAAGTTAAGCTATCTGAATTTTGAAAAGAAAAAAAAACCTACTAAAACTACTAAATAGCTCTTTAAGATCAATTAAGGTCTGAAATACCTATTGTGACCAGAACACACAGTCCCTCTGAAATCATGAGGGCTTCTTGTGCACTAAGACTCCACCCAAGACGATCAGGATCTGTTCCTATCAGATAATAGTATGTCCTTGGCCCACTATTTCAGTACAGCTTTACTCTTCTACTATCTTCACTAACTCTACATCATGGTGATAGTCAGCTAAAGATGAGAGCTGATTTCATGCAACAGCTTAGAAGCAGAGATGACAACAACAAGAGGACAGCACAGTCTCTCCCTCTTGTCTCTCTATCTCTTCTCTCTGTGTATGTGCATACATGTAAGTGTATGTGTGTTTCTATCTGTATACACACAGTGCAATACTTACTCTTTGTAACTTATAAATTTCATAGATCTGCTTTAGACCTCTCATATCATTTTGCGTTTTAATTAACTCAGGGTATAATGTGATTGGCAAGTCAAAAAGTTTCTCAGCATTGCCCAGTTCCTGATGATTTTCTTCCAGACTTTCCAATTCTTTTTCAAAAATGTCCATGAGTTCCAATCCTAGGAAAGGAGAGAATGTTTTCTAGATGATCACTCCTACAGATCTTGACAGACAAATAAGGCAGAACTTGTATATCGTCTATCTATAGAAGTTATAGTAGTAAAAATGTCACATTCCTGGCTGATAAGTTTGCATTTTAATAAGGAATCATAATTTCCTCATTTAGCATAAAATTTGAAGAATTGTCCAAAGACTTCACAAACAACAAACTATTTACCTCTATCAAGATCTTCCCCAACAGCACCAGGTCCCTCTGTCGTGAATCTGTGGAAGAAATCTGCTAACTCTTTACTGTAGTCCCCAACTTGCTGCCGTGTAATCTGAAAAGAACAATGTTTAAATTGATTGCCTTTCCATTTCTATTTTTTACAGTGTGACAAATATTACCTCTGTAAATGTCTTCTTTATGCTTCCAAGGCTGTGATCAACTTCCGATGCCTCAGCTAAAAGAGCCTCCCACTTTTCCTTAATCTTGTCAGCCATTTCTTGCTCTTCATTAGGTACCTAAAACAAAACAAGTAACATCTCACACAAGCAAAAATGCCTCAAGAAAGTGAAGAAGGCATGATCACATTATTAAATTTACAAAACTTAAAAAGAGCATTTGACTGGTCTGAATCAGATTTAAACAAATGCAATATGTCCATGTAAAAAGGATATATTGATCTGAGCAGTGAGGAGTTGGACCAGAGGTTTTCCAGACATCCCTTCAGTGATTCTATGATTCTGTATAATGTCTTAGAAGCAAAACATTTATTCATTGCCATGTAAGACAACTGTACCTCTAGCCCAAATAGTAAATATGAGACAAGACACTCACTGGAATATTGTACATTGCAAGAGTTCGATATCTCTCCTGGATATCCAGATATTTCAGTTCCACCTTGAAGGTTATGTCTTTGATCTCTGCAATTGTGCCAAGGACAAATTTGAGATCTTCTAGGGAATCAGGAGGTATCTTAAGATCTCGTGATAATCTCTGTAAAAAGCGAAGACAATTTTTAAAAGCAACACTGACAGAATAATTAATTGGAATTATTAGTCAAACAAAAAGCAAAAGTAGAGAGCACGAAGATTCATTTTCACTTTTAGTCAGTGTGATAAAAATCACATATCAAAAAAAAATTAGTTAAAAATAAAAACCACTAAAATAAAGATGTTTTTGCTACAAGAGGATAGAAGTTGTAAGCAGTAGCTCAAACAATACTCCAGAATTATCAGTATGAAACTTTCAACACTACAAACACTAGAGAAAAGAAAAAAAATATATATATATTTTTTTTTATGTCACTATTCTCTCCCATTTCCCAGCTACAGGGAGTGCAGCTCATTTCTTTGCTGGATGACATACCAGCATACAGCAGCTAGTGTCCAACTGAGAGTGGTTCAAATGATCAGCAGCTACTCAGTGCTAGCTCTATCAGACACAAAGAATTAAAAGCATCTACCTCAATCTTCTCCTGAAGACTCAAAAGTTCCTCTTTTGCAGACTCATTAAGCAACTTTCCAAGTGAAATCACCCAGCCCCTAGCACTTTCCTGCAAGGTGCAGGCTAAAGATCCCAGCTGCAGCCTGATAAACCTCACATCTTTAACCAATCGTTGTTGAGTCACATCTTGAGCTATCTTTGTATAGAACTGCAACTTTTCATCAAAGACGACACAAGCAGGTTTTCTGGCAGCAAACTTCTCCATGACTATGTCTTTGTCTAATTTCCACAGTAGACGATATCTCTTCCATCGGTTCAAATAATTGCTGAGAAAAGCCAGAAGTTTGTGGACGTTCTGAGTGATGAGAACGGCCTGTTCAATTATCTGAGGGTTCTGGGAGATGTCGCTGTAAAAATTCAAGGTGATAACTTCATCCTCCTCAACCCGCTGAGGAGGGCATTCAATACACGTGCCATGCATCCATCGCACAAAATGCTAGAATTTGCAAGAAAGAGGTGCAAAATAATTACTTTGTAAGGAGAATGATATCCATCAAATTGTTCATTAGTATTTAGGAGACTAAGTAGGAAATAGTGTGAGTGATTTCTCAAATTAGCTGTTTTCTCTGGCAGCAAAAAAGAGGTCATACTTTCCCATACACTCGAGACGGGAATTAAATTTTATCCTAACAAAACATTTCCATACATTGTTCAGTCTGCTTCAAAAATCACTACTACAATATAGCATGATACAGACAATCAAGCATTATATTAAACAGGCTAGTTGCTGCAGTGGAGCAAAACAGAAAATCAATCTGAGAGTTGAAAGCACACTTGACCTAATTTTTTTTAATTTCAAGTGGCATCCGGAATCATTTCTCCATCAGTGCAGGCCAGGACTGCTCCCTCAGCTTTTGGCTTTATTTCTGGAAAGAAGTTGTTCGTAACCATATTCACTCAGAGAACTATTGCTACATCTCTGTCAACAAGGTAGGTAATTCCTTCAGCTGCAAACCTGCTATCCTAGATGATTACAGTAGTTATGCCACTCTCCTAACTTTTTCCAAACTGTTGTTCTGCTGCTTATGAGGAGAGCTTCAACGCAGAGAAAACTTGACATTTCTTATCTCATTTCTAAGAAGAGAATCTCGGCAGTGCAAGCTGAAAGGTACTTCCCTGTGATGTATGTTGATTTATAGAACCAAATCATGTCCTTATGAATGGACAGCTGAAGAATGACAAGCAGTTTTGCTTGAATAAAAATTATATGAAGAGTTAGGTTGATTTTTTTCTTGTCTCATCATTTTGTGAAATTAGAACAGTTTGTAAAATTAGGGCAATGTGCTGAGTATTTTAATTTCAACATAAATCAAAACAAATCTTTTATCTTCTATACTTGCACAAATATAAAGCAGAATTAACTCATCATGACAAGAGGGAAACTCTACCAGCAAATAAACGTTAATAAAAAATCACCTTAGTGACTTCAACACAGTCTCGAATACACTCTACAGTCATTTTGTCAATCTCACTGGCATTAGGTTGCAAGATTATCTCAGGAGCAGACAAAATAGTTTCTGTTTGGAACAGTGGCACATTTGCAACAATGGAGGCATTAAAAGATTGCAAATTCCTGGAAGGGAGAAACAAATCACGTCAGAGTTACAGTTATAATCAGGTACTGCCAACCATGGAAACGCCCAGCAGGGACTGCAATTATCGGCTATGCACTTAGATACAAAAGCAGATCCATTTGAAGTCAGTTAACACCAACTTCAGTTGGAAACCCAGCAGCGTATCTTAGAGCAGATTTGTCCCACTAAGATTGATTTAATGCAAAAGCTTCACTGGCCAGAAAAAGCCATAAGAAGAAACAGAAGGGGATACCCTGGCGCAAAAAGATCCTGAGACCATCAGAGTCTTTGTAGTGTCCTGCTACACGAACCTCCTTGGCTCTAGTTGCTGTTGAACAGGTCCAGGGTAACACAGCAAATGTTTCTCCTCGTACTGACATTCTCAGCATTATGGTGCATGTGTCACCCAGATGTCAAGTTCTCAAAATCGTCTTTTTTGGTAAAACAAGGCTTTGATTTTAAGAACAAAACTGGCATATACAAACTATATATGCCACAGAAAAGCTATTCTCTCTTCTGCCAACAACTTGTGAATATTCATTTTCTCAGAATTAAGGTTTTTCCTTTATCTTTTTAATCAGTTGTCTTTGCATATAAAACCAATACAAGTACAATCTGCCTCAAGCTCCAGATCACTGAGGTGTTCAGACAGAATATAAGTATATATGAATTTAGATAAAAAGATCTGAAAAAATGCAAAGGTGAAAGACAGAACATTCTTTAAAGCAATCAACTTACTTCAGAATTAACTGTATCAACACCTGATAAATCCTATTTTCCCAGTATGCATAATAGGAAAATAATTTGGGAGATTTGCCACTGTTTGTATTGGCAACCAACCCTTCCACTTTTGTTAGCAATGGTCCAATAGCAATATATCTTCTGACCATGTGCTCCACATCTTTTACTCTTTCACACTTAACGTACTCAAAAAATTCTTTCACTTCTGCAAAAGATAAAAAATAGTATTAACTGAGAAAGATCTAATGGATTTGAAAAACTGAGTAGTTAGCTGGACTTTGTGAACATGAAATTGATCTTATATTAAAAAAAAACTAATTTATTAAGGCTTGAGTCATTAATATTTCAGTATTTTCTCTTCTTTTATATATAACCAGACATCTCAGAAAGCTTTGTAAGAAATGTGGTCATGACTCAAGTGATCAGGAGACCTGGGAGATTGCAGTTTCAGGTCACCTGACTGTAGTTTCCCCTCTAAGAAAACCACTAAAGTTCAGATAACCCCAAAAGGGTGCTGACACTCAGAGAAGACTGCAGTGTAAAGTACCAAATAATGCATGCAAGGAAAAAGAAAGCAAGGGAAAGCTTGGCAAGGTAGACACAGGTCTACATAGCTAGACACAGATGATCTACTGATGTATCCACCTCTCTCCCTTTTTGAAAGCTTTAAGATGCTGAAGTTCTGCTTATTGCTTCATGTGTTACATCATAAAATACTTTTGCAATTAGGTTTGGAAACCTTAATAAGGGTTGATCTTAGCAACTAGAATTACAAAGTAGCAGGCAATGAGCAAAACAAACTGTCATGGAGCTTAGAATTGAAAAAAATAAAATATAAAGACTTACTAGGGAGTTCATCACCATTTTTTGAAGGTGGAGACTTGAAGAGATTTGTTGATTCTATTAGCAGAAGTTTATTATTTATGTCTGCAGAATTCTTATGAATCTGATGGATAAGTGATTCAAATTTCCCGATGGCTTGTGTACAGCGGCCGATGAAGTCACTAATACCTTGAAATAAATCACAAACTTTCTCTTACCAAAATTCTCGCCAACACATCAGAACACTCATAACCAAATGTGTTAAATCTCTGAAACTGAAATGATGCTCTAGAGAAAGATGATTATTTCTCACAGGAGAGCTTCCTTCCAGCTCTGTTATTTAATCTTCGACATCCATTTTTGCTGAGCTTTAAACATAATAAAAACATAAGAAACATCCTTCTGGATCAGACCCTATCTAGCCCAGTGTTTTATCTCTGCTATTGGCAATGGGATATACTATTTAAGGATACATCATTCTGAGTACATCAGATGCATCTGATCTGATGCAAAAAATAAAATGAATTAAAGAGTTTTTTTTAAATGGAAAATCAGTATCTAGGGTCATTTTAAAATAGCATCTCAGGTACCTAAGGAATTCCAATTGAGTCTTCTGTGTCCTGATTTGAACACTCTCCACAGCTCTTGAATATGATCATCAAGAAGCTTGGTTTCTGCTTCATCTAATGTTCCTATTAATCGGTCATAGTGATCCAGCATGTTTTTCAGTCCATCTATGTACCTAATGAGTATGAAAAGCATGTCAGAAAAAAAAAAAAAAAAAAAAAAACAGGAATTGCCTGATCATAATAATAATAAAAATTAGGATTGTGTGGAAATAAGGGTCTAAACACAGTTCAAAGTGCAGATCATTTTCAGCATCCTATTCAGACTTCTATATAAACCAAAATATGAAGAAATTTACCAATGAATATTGATTATAAATTCAGTTTATTTCCCACTGAAAACAAAAGATGCCAAATGGCTCCCACGGTGATTAGACCAACTCTTCCAGACCCAACCCAGAGAAAGTACTAAAACTAATCTCAGTTTGAAGCACATAAATGAACCCCATGGGTGATCTTTAAAATTCATTTGGAATTGTGATCTGTATTTTTATGTGCCTAAATGGAACAAAGTGACTGTCCATGGTAGCAAAAGAAGAAAGAGACCTTGAACATGACCTGAAATCTGAATGGAACTAACACTTCATTGCAAAAACTTCTTTCCTCCTTTTTCTTGCAAGTTTTGATAGATGTTAATTTGTATAACATATGGGGAGTGAAAGATGCAGACAGTGTCAGAGGAAAGATTACTAATATAAAGTGACCCTCATTTTAAGTAACTCTATTCATGAAAAACCATCATTAAGAGATCTCGTATTTCCAAACTTTGATGACTCAGTGCCATGCTGCTTTGCAGTCAAACAACAGTCAAGCAAAAACCTGCATGGGAGGAGGTATTCGGTTATAGTCTTACTTGAGATATTTGTCCTCTTGTAATGCTACATTTCTTGCCATTTCTGGGATTGGAAACCCCATTTGTTCCATATACTTTGTTTCACTGATAATCTCATAGATTCTGGGAGAAAAATTCACACTGAAATGGACAGATTTCTCCATGGCGATAGGCTCATCTACTAGAGAGTTCTACAACACAGAGAAGCAGAAATGAGGGGAACATCTAATTGTTACAAAGCAAGGGAAAATTTAGCTCTCAGAAACATTTAATAGAGTAGCTGGCAGAAACTGAACAGAATGCCTGACATTCAGAACTTGTGCAGACGCCTTTAAAATTAAGACACCAAACTTCTAATTTCAGAAAAACACAAGTACCTCTTCAATGAAAGACGATTACAAGAAACCAACCAAATCACCATTGATTATATAGTGCTGCAAACCCTTCTTCTGATACTGCTGCAACAGAAAGCTCAGAGAAAGCTCACAGCCAAGGAAATTATGAATCTAAATGGTGTTCTGCAGGATCTTTACTAGGAACCTACCTCTACCTAAATTCAATCCCAAATTTTGTTATAATGTCCCAAAGATGTTGCAGAAAATACCGTGGACTAATAGGAATTAAAGTGCACAGGAATGCATAGAGAAACAATATTCATCCATCTGACGGGTCATTCATTAACTGAAAGAAATGCCCTACGGAGGACTGCAAACTGAGTTCCAAACTACTAAAATCTGCCCTCCAAAACTGTGTCCCTCCTTAAAATATCACTTACAGAAAACTCTCACTGACCATCAAGTTAATTTCAGTCCTTTCTGACAGAGAAGTCCAGTGTTCTACCTTCCCATCTCTCACCTGCTCAGAAGTATCTGGGTTAGTGCGTGTTAAAGGCCCAGTAGAAACAACTTTAGTCAGCAGAGTTTTTTTCAAGAGCTGTGGAAGTATCTGTTCTGTCCCATCTCTCCACAGACTATACTTCTGATCTTCATACTCTTTCATCTTCTTGGCCACTTGAAGATATATCTGCTTTACCTCAAAAATTAAGTAAAAATCATTTTAAAGATCAAGAGAAATAAGAATTTCACTACCCTATCTTGGTATTTTTTTTAATATTTCAGTAGATGAGGGCAACTAAGGCCTTGTAATTAATGCAGTTGATAGCGGATTTAGGCTCTTGAGTTCTAGCACTAAATCTGTTGCAGCCTGTTCACAAGTCAGTGAGACATTCCAAATCAGCTCCCATTTATAACATATCACTATCTGCAAAGACATTTTAGAAACTTCAGCTCACATAAGGGCACTTTCACATCCTGAGAATAAATAGGAGAGTATTCCTTCCTTATCAAAAAGCAAGAGATCCAACATACTTCCTTTCCACGTTCACTAGTAAGCAACTCTTCTGCTTCCTGAAATCGAATAATAGTGTGTTTGATCCGATAGAAAAGGGATCGGGACCAGTATATGGCTCCAGCTACTGGAGGATGGTTCTTGCACAGAGGAGGATTTTTGAAGTTCTGAAAGAAGATCTGCTTAACATTTCCAACCTAGAAGAGAATGAAATATTGCAAAAAATCACTTCACTTGCTCTACCATGATCATTTTTTTTTAAGCAAGCTGAGAAAATCTGAGAACAACTGTTATGCTGAACTGAGTCCTTTGGATGGTGAATGACACTATACATGTATTTAGATACACAGATTTATGATTTTCACCAGGTAAAGAGCTTTGTGTAGTTCTTCAGAAAATCTTAAGTAAAATACCTCTTTACAATATTGGTCCAAAATATCATTGAACTTCATCATCATCTGCTTATTAATGGCTTCACGAGAGCGAATGTGTTTAAAGTTTAACAGCATGTCAAACGCAGCTTCTGCTGACCGAAGGGTCTTAAAAGACTCGTCAACAAAGTTTTTGGCCTCTTCTTCAATAACCTAAACAAAGACAAAGAAAGAAGGCCAAAAAAATACTATCACTTAAAGGTTTATCTTGAAAAGCCAAGAGAAGACAAAAAGAAAATACTTTTCTTTAATAGTGTGAAGTATGTTTTTACTAGCCTTTGTACAATAAATTATTAACAAACTGTTCGATTTTCAGCAAGTCACAGAAAAAGAGTGTTAACCCAGACACTTCAGGGCAGGAATGTAAGTTGCAAAAAGCATCAGAACAATTTGTGCGTTTTGAGTATGCTAGCGAGGAATGAAGGGCTAAATGAATCCAGAAAAGGAACTTTTACTTCTCTGAAGGGCATAATTGAGAAGAGAGAAGTCACATGTAGCCTCTGCTCACACTGTAGCAATTCAGTCAATGAACAAAGAGTATGCTTCACCAGTTCAGAAAATAAAGCAGAATTATAAGCAAAAATATCTTGAAAACAAAAGACTTGTTTAAAATTTTGGTCAAATTCTTCATATTTTCATTTATATATTTATTTATTCTTTTATTTTGCAAAATTATATTTTCTTTATGTGAAAATGCTGACATTCTAAAAGGAATTTCTGTATAGGAAGTAATACAAGAAAATCATAATATGTAACACTTACTAAAACTCCTTCTTTAAATTCTTCCTTAACAAATCTCCACTGAGGTGCACATTTGATGCTAAAAGGGTCAAAAGTCAGTTGTTCCATCGGACTAGTTAGTCTATCTACTCTTCTCAATACATCATCAATACGCTTTGGATCACCTGTGACAGCTTTAAGTTCAGGACCAAATATATTATAGAACTCTTCAATGACCTGTTTGTTTGGAAAAACATACCAGAAAGTCTTTTTTTTCCTATTTTTTTTCTGAAATATAACTGTTATCTTTCTGTTATTGTTTCCTTTATTATTCCTATTGTTTCCTTTCCTAGCAAATAATCACTTCATGCTGTGATTTACATTCTAAGTAGATTACAAAAAATCCTACAGATCCAACACTACAGTTGTTACATATTACTTTTTTCTATAATATTTCTACTATATGGTCTTTACAAACACAGTTTATAGTATATAATGAACAACTGATGGACATTTTATATATAATTATATAATATCACACTTACTAAAGTGATATATCACTAACCTAGCAAACTAAAAAAATGGCAGATAAGTGAAACACTTGGTGCAAATCTGTACGTTGATAACAGCAGTGTACACAGTAATGCAGTTCCTCAACAAGTACCCTAAGAAATTGCAAGCACTTATTTACTCTGAAGCATAAATGCAGCTTTGTTGAAGTCAAAGATTAAACACACACAAAAAAATAATAAAGGTCATTAACACTTTAACAAACTTAAGGCAGAAGAATTCTCTCTACAAAAGTAGAAATTGAAGGACTAGAAATAGTCCTTCTCTATTACTGTCTACCTGCAAAGTATCATACAGATCTTGACAGATTGAAGCCATATAATCTGTTTTTTCAAATAAACGTTTTCGATCAAATTCCCAACGCTGCTCTCTTCCTGATGCTTCAATTTGGGCACGAACAGTGAAATAAGATTTCTTCCATTCTTCAAGTGTACTTTTAGCTTCTGATACTTTATTTTTTGCAGCGGTTCTATCCTCTCTATTAATCAAATCAAAATAGTTAACAGACTATAGATAGAACAAAGCAAAACACTATGGCTAGAAAATGATTTCTCATTTGCATTTTCCTACCCTGGTTTAGTATTAGAAAATTTTTCAGAATTGAATGACATTTATGCCATTTTTTGCCAATATAATTCTAGTTGATTTATTGGTATTAATTTATGCTCTTTCAAGACAAAAGAGGACAAGTGTTCATTTCTTCAGGCATGACTCAGTAACGTATGCAAGTTTTAAACTAAATGGACACTCAAGTTGTTCTAAAACAATTTCAGATATTAAAAAACATTGTAACCTATTTGAAGAAACTATTTAAAATACTTCCTGTAAAACAAAGTTTTTAATAAGTGCAGCCTAACTAAAGAAGAATCCAGGACTTACTTGAACAGGGTACGTAAATCCACAACTTTGCACACCCTTGTTGAAATTTCCCATGCAATTCGTTCCATGAGTGGTACCATCCTCTCATCCTTGTTGTAGTGCCGTGAGATAATCCACACCATTCGCAGGGCATTCATCAGTGCAGGAATTGTATCCAGCACAACATTAAACCCAGTGCCATGTGTCAAATTCTATTAAGCATATTATAAATATTGTGAATAAAGTGTCATGAAAATATACAGATGTATATTCTATCAAACAATATTTATTCTATAAATACATGAGAGTTAAGAAAATCCATGACATTAGTAAACAGATAACCAGTCAAGCAAACACTCTGGTGAATATAAATTAACAAGACGAGTTAAGGGTGTACAGATCTGCATCTATTGTTCTGCATACTTATTAGGTTTCTGTTTTCTTTATACGATGCGATAAAATTATTTTTTTTGTTTTTTGGAACAGTTCTCCATGTGGATGTCTGAATGATCTTCAACAGTTCTTAACAAGGGATATCAGCTGTAACTAGCGACAGAAGCTAGTTCAAAAATAGAGCAGAGAAATCTTTGTTTTCATTAACTCAGCTAACCTATCTAATGCCCTCAAGGTTGTGATTTAATAAATTCACAGCTCTGCACTTCTCCTTTCAAGTACTGTATCTCAAACAAAATAAGCACACCTTATTCTAATTATATATAAAAATCTAGTGTATATCTTTACTGACTACTTAAAAATAAATAAATAAATACATAGTTGCAATTATGGTAACAGAGAAAACAAAGTAAGTGTTGGTAAAGCTTCCTAAAATTTTCTTAGGGATACATACCTTCAAATGGCGCTCAAGAGTTGAAAGAAACCTAACGTTATCTAGAGCTTCCACATGATGTTTTCGGATATCAGTTAAGACATTCTGTAAACTTTCAAAATGCTCAGATTCAGCTTCTTGCAGTACTGCCAAGATTTTTTTCACTTCTGGAAGCTTAATCTGTTCAGAAAGAGCACTTAAAGTAGCATTTCTTTCCCGCCAGAAATCAATTTCTGCAAGTGGACCGTTACCCTAGAAGTAATGAGGAGTAAAAATCAGCACAAGTCATTGCCAAAGATCCCCTGTGGAAAATGAAAAAATACCACTGGGAGTAATGTTTTATCACAATGGTGTTGGGGCAAAATTACCTGTGGGACCTTTTTCAGTTGTTCCCCTACAGCTGTGGATAGTAATTTTTGCCAGGTAACTGCATAACTTTCCAGAGTTTCAACCACTTCTGGAGTTCCAGCAAGAACAGTCACTTCTTCATCTAGATTTACATCTGGCAATTCCAGTTTAACCTTTCCTATTGGAAGAAAATGCACCTAATATCTTGTTCCATCAGCATCTTTTAAGTAAAATATCAGAAACAGTTTACATCTTCTGTCCTAATAATAGAGCAGTTGCTCTATTGTTTGAGAATACAGGATAACATGTCCAGTTGCTTCAAAGTTAACACAGTGAAAACAAAGATGTAACCGGAAATAAATGAAAATCTCTAAGTTTTGAATCCTCAACCAATTCTCAAACTATTAAGAATCAGGGTTAGTACCTGAATGAAAATTATCAAATCTGCCTATTGTGGGGCATTACACTCTCCCCAATGTTATGTCAGTAGCCCTTGCTAGAGAATGCACGATAAACAACATGTAACAATTTGATTTGGTTTTCACTTCCTATATCCTGTGGATACTGGCAAGCAATGAGACATGTTTATCCTTGCTCCTTTCTTATTCCATGCTGTCTGCAAGAATATTCATCACTGAATTGGTCCATTTCCCCATTCTGTCTGCTATGTTTAAGGCAATAAAAATATTACAGCCATAGCAAGGAGAAATCAGATCTGGAGCTTCCCCAGAAACTGTATATATTTTCTGTTCTAAACAAAGTCATTTCTTGGTGAATCTTTCTCCTGTGATTTATTGAAACAACAAAATACTAGCCTTCAATTTGTTGTATTGTCCGTTGAATATGGCTTAAGAATTTTTGCATATTCATTAGGAACTCATTCCTCATTATTTTAATACTACAGTATTCCACAGTCTGTTCTTTCCTTTTTGCAGCCTCAGCCTCAGTTAAACTCCTTTTTTCAGAATCTGTTTTCTCACTATCTGGATGAAAGAAAGCTTCGTCGGCCTGCTGCTGATTATAGGAGAGGAGAGGCAAAAACACCTACAATTCAAATAGATAGCAGAAAATTAGAAGATTGACATAAAAAAAAAATCAGTTACCTTACTTCTAATTTACTTAAGCTTATCCTAAACTTAATTTAAATGTATCTCTCTCCATATCACCTTTTTAGCATCATTCTCTCTGCATCAAACTCTACAGGGGAATAGCTTCAACATACTTTCACAGAAGTCCATCAGTACAAAAATAAGTGTATCTGTTGTCACATTTTTAAATGTCTCTCAGGCAGGTCTAGGGAATTCTTCACAGAAATTTAGGAAACAAAAATATAAACTGATTGCTGACACAAACTCCATTCTGGTAAATGACATTCACTCAGTAAATATTAATATTTCCTATGAACAATCTGTGCACTTAGAAGAACACTAAATAGGTAAATCACTCAAGACTTCATACATAAAAACTGTTACCTGTCCCAAGACATTCTTTAACATCAAAAGAGGGTCACCAGTGAGTGTGCCAAACTCTATCATTTTAGGAAGAATCTCATTGGCTTCGTCCAGGTCATTAGGTTCAGTAATTGTTTCTAAACAGTATATAAAGAATTAGTATAAATCTAATTATTTGATACAAAAAAAAAAAAATCACAAAAGTTTTATTGCCTCTCTAACAAAGAAATAGTAGAAATAGTGTCATTTCTTTTATAATGACATATATTATGTCATTATATCAGAATAAAATCTTTATTCCATGTGCTTCTATTGTGCATCTGAATTTCAGTCAAGTCAGAAGGGCAGATCCTTCAGTTGTGCTCATCACCTTATGGTCTTTGAGATACAGCTCTTCACCCACAACACAGTTTACACAGCCATAGTAACAGAAACTTCTTAATTCATGTGGTAGCAAAGTTTCATCCACCTTGCTAAAATGTGCAAGACAACCAACTTTCCATAAATTTGAAATAGAAAGTATTCCTACTTTCCTGGTTTTACTCTGAGAGGATTCCTGCCCACGTAATTAATCTGGGCATGCACCTTCCTAAATTTTCACCTTCCTATTTTCCTTGTCTGAAGTGTTTTTTAATGCGAATACTGAAAGTGCACAGCCAGCAGTTATTTAGGGCAAATACCTCTGGTGTCTCTCAGAAAGTATACAATATCACTGGATACAAATTCTTCAGGAATTTCGTCAAGAGCCACATAGAAATACAGACGGTCAACCTTTTGTTTTGTTAACTGGAACAGAAAATCAAAAGGAATATGACTATCACTACTTCCACCGAATTAATTAGGTGATATCTAATTAAGTAAAAGAACAGAACTACTCATTGTCCCTTACATGCTCATCCCATTATAGTTTTATCTAGCAATTATTCTAACTACAGCTTTCCTGTTACAAGTAACTGGGAATAGCTAAGGTGGTATCCGAGTAACTATTGCATTTCCTCACTGAAAATGTAGCATTTTATCAAGTAAATTTCCTTTGTAAGGTCAAGCCAGCCAATATCAAAGGCTGTTTCAGAATGAAATTCCTGTTCTTGTGAAGTGTTTTGTTCTTGCTCTTCATTGCACCCCTTTAACTTCCCCATCAGTTTTACCAAAACAGTCACAGCCAAAACCCAGTATTTCGATAACCCCGAAAAACTAAGGGAAATGCAACAGCCTTACCTGGGGTACCTGTTCTGTACTTTCACTCACAAATCTTTGCTCCAGGTCACTTAAATCAGACCCAAGAGAGAGACCTGACACGTGACCTTGCACACTTGCTTCATCTGAAAGCTCTGGAAGGGTCATCTTGCTTTTCAGAGTCATCCCTTAAAAATAAATAAATTGGTATTCTGCACCTTCCAATTACCTTCACAAAATACATGACTAGGTATCTTGCTTCTACAGATAACCCAGAAGCCTATGAGAGTTGCATGGATACTGACAGCAGAGGAGAAAATTGAAACTCCGAGTCTCAGAGAATCATTATCCTCTTCTGACACCTTTTTATCATTTTCACCTTTCCCACTTTGTATTAAAAAGCGTTGTGCCATTAAAGGGCTAAAGTATTTGATTGATCCTAACTCTTTATCTTTTTTTTTTCCTCATTAAACTACATTAAAATACAGAAAGAGAACAGCTGTTCATTCCAGTCAGTTGCTGTTAGTTTGGAAGAGGTGGAAAAGTCGAGAAAAGCACCTCCCGAAGGAACACCCTGAGCAGCTCTGGAGAAATCACTAATTTGCCATTTGTGCTGCCTCGGACCCCACTCTCACAACCTGATCCGTGCTCCTGGGAACCAGCTGTTGATGTTACGGGTCCTGTGGGCACAGTTTGGCCCTAGAAGCTGCCAGTGAGGCCAGCCAAGCGGCTGCAGCAGCACGGCCCGCGACGAGCAGGGTTCGGCCACCCAAACCACCTACTTCCATCCAAGGTCATTGGGGAGGCCGTTTGGGACAGGTCTTCTGGAGAGAAATCATCCAGGCCTTCTTGCTCTTCCTCCTCCTCTTTTTCAAACTCATTCTGCTCAGCTGCATCTGCACGCACACAACATGGAAGGGAAGGACGATAGGGCCGCCCCGCAGCTGGGGGAGCAAGGAGCACCCGGGTGGTGCTGGGGGCACAGCCCGAAGGCTGGATGAGGCAGGGACTGTGGTTAGGACTTGGAGATGGGGCAAACAGGAGCCCCAGGGTGGGGAAAGGGAGATGGAGGCGGCAGAAGGACATGGAGGGAAACAGAGGGGGCAAAATGGTGGGGCACAAAATGG